>JAWZYT010006714.1:0-27650 GCA_034508575.1 Petrolisthes manimaculis
CACCCCACCATGGTACCCAGCCATGGCAGTAACCCCCCAGTAAATAGTTTTGTAACTCTCGGGCCTGGGCGAGGCTTCATCTACCGACCTCACTGATGCAAGGCAGGCGCGTTACCCACTGTACTAGCCAGGGGCAAGTTGGTGCTATAGGGAGGGGGAGGGTGTACATGAGTGTGCATGTGTGTGAAACTGGAGGAATGGCAAGAAGGCACCACTACCACTACACCACTACTACCACCACCACCAACAGGGAAGTTTTATTATCCGTGTTGGGTTTGGTTCAGGCAACATGTTTACTGAAAAAGCACCCAAAACTGTAACCGTTTGCCAGGTAAAACAACAACAAACTCTCCTCCTCCCAGTACGTACAGAAGGAGGCAGAACAAGACACACAACATTACACACACAGCCAGGTAAAGCAAAAAGGGGGAAGAAATAGGGTCAGTGTTATAGAGCCCGTGTATAGAGTAGTGTGTTACAATTTGATAATAACTAAGTATTCTATTACAATTATTATCATCATACGTAAATAAATAATAGATATCACAAAACATCATGTACATATTAAAGAATCCATATGGAGTGACACAAGTTTGATTTATCAGTTCATTTATTCCCAAAGAATGTCTTTCACGTCACTGAAACTCGAATTCCAGAAAGGATATATACGTAAAAAAATAAAATATATCACAAAACATCATGTACATATTAAAGAATCCATATGGCGGGACGAAAGTTTGATTATTAGAAGGTTTATCATTCATTCGGTTTCTATCCCAAGAATGTCTGCCCCCGTCACCGAGACTCGAATTCTGGAAAGGATTATACTCGAGTGAACAAACTGAACAGCTTCTTTCCGGATGCCTGCGCTGCTGTGGGAAGATTATAGTATAGATGCGATGATCCTGCCTGACCTCTCTCCTCTTCTCCTCTTCCTCCTCTCCTTCTGTCCATCGTTACCTCTTTACTTTTTCCTTCATTTTTTTCATCACCCCCTTTCCTCTCAGTTAATAAAGATCCTAAACTCTCTATTTATCTTTCCTCTACTCTCTCTCTCTCTCTCTCTCTCTCTCTCTCTCTCTCTCTCTCTCTCTCTCTCTCTCTCTCTCTCTCTCTCTCTCTCTCTCTCTCTCTCTCACTCTCTCTCTCTCTCTCTCTCTCTCTCTCTCTCTCTCTCTCTCTCTCTCTCTCTCTCTCTCTCTCTCTCTCTCTCTCTCTCTCTCTCTCTCTCTCTCTCTCTCTCTCTCTCTCTCTCTCTCTCTCTCTCACTCTCTCTCATTCCTCCACGCCCCTCTCAAAGTAATTTATCTCTTATTTTCTACCTCTCCCCTTATCATTTCTTTTAGCATTTTCTTCTCCCTTTTTGTCTCCTTCCTTACCCCGTCTCCAGTACACCACACCCTTCTCCTTCCCTTTCCTCTCTTGCCATGTACAGTACTTACACGAACCGTTCCCTGTACTCCCTCCCACTTCCCCTTCCTTCTTCCCCCTTCCCCCCATCCCCTTTCCTCCTCCTCCCTCTTCCCCTTCCATCATCCCCTCTCCCCTTCCTTCTCCCCCCTCCCCTTTCCTCATTATTTCGCCTTTTTTCCCGAGGTTGGCAGAGATTTCGGTAATAGTTTACTTTTACCTCAGGGCCCCGCTATGTGTACTCATGTGGGGGTGGAATTAAGAGCTGGGGGGTGGGGGGTGGGGGGTGGAAGGGAGGGGCATTTTTTTTTCAGCCTGATCTCCTCGGGTATGCATGGGGGGTCATATTTGAACACTTAAAACAACGTCTGGACCGTATGTGCATTTTTGGAGATAATGATTTCCTCCCAAACTATTCCCAGCAACAGGCCACCATTTATTTTTTGTTAGTCTGAGTCACCCCGTTTCCTGACATACTTTGGAGGAAACAAGGTGCTCTAATGAACCAAAAGTATATTCTCTCTTTAATTAAACAACGTCATTTTTTCAAACACTTGATGACTTCTTGTTCTCAGCTGCATCCACAACTCACATCAAAAGGTTGTATATTTTTTATTGCAAATTAATGCATAAAATGTTTTAAGGTGCCTTGAGGTCAGTAAAAAATAAACCTTAAATAATCATATACGGGGATAACTATATTATTAACTATTAAATTATTAACTATTAACATTCTAAGACTGGACGGTATATAAGGTTCAAATATTTCTAAGGCTGACGGTATAATTATAAGGTTCACTTCTATAAGGCTGACGTCGAATCAACCTGGATCAGTATTTGTGAGTGTGTTGAAGTTCCCACGATCGTTTCTGCAGGTCACCGTCTTTCTTGTTGTCGCTGGTCAGAGTGAGGAGGGTCGAGGGTCACTTCGGCTCAAACCAGACAGACAGACATTAAGAACACTTTGATTTACTCATTTCAAGATAAATAAATAAAACAGACTTCATCATTTATTTAAAAACAAAAATGTGAAAAATGGAAAAATGATTGATGGGGGGAAAATTTTTGTGTCAAGAGTGTCTATACCTGAGACTAGGTCACTCTCTCTCTCTCTCTCTCTCTCTCTCTCTCTCTCTCTCTCCTCTCTCTCTCTCTCTCTCTCTCTCTCTCTCTATCTGTGTGTGTGTGTGCGTGTGTGTGTGTGCGGGTGCGTGAGCGTGCGCGTGCGTATCTCTCTTTCCCAGTTAGATACACGAATCCTCAGATCAGGCATGGAACTTTAATTAAGAACTTGAAATTACGTAAGAAAACATCTACATTGGCCAATAAGCATATATAGGTTAAGCCACGTCATGTCCATCCTAATTCTAACTCACACAGCAGAAAACAAGAGTACATAATTATACAAACCGCTACAAGAAATATACAAAAGGACATAATTTATACAGATCGCTACATACAAGAGGACATATTAATGCAGACCGCTACATGAAATATACAAAAGGACATAATTTATACAGATCGCTACATAGCCTACAAGAGGACATATACAGATAGCTACAAGCAGCATACAAGAGCACATATACAAATCGCTACAAGAAGCATACAAGAGTACATAATTATACAAGATGACTACATACAAGAAGCATACAAGATGTTATTACATTATAGAGACCACTTAAAATCGTATTATTCTCAAGGGGGTCAACCACGAACAGGACCAAAAACTAAAACCCAGGCAGGCAGGCAGGCAGGTAACCTTACAACTTCATTCTCAGACCATATGAAGGGGACGTGGCGAGGCAGTGGAAAGTATGCAAGAAAACCCAGGCATGCAAGACGAAACGATGACATTGAATTTTTTTTTTTTTTTTTTTGTACTTGTATATGTTGTTCCAGTGGGTTAAGAATCGGGCATTTTTTTTTGTGTGTGTTTTGTTTTTCCTGACGGGTTGATGGAGGTTTCTGATTCTTTCCTCCACTGCCACGAAGCGGATATTCTGTGTATATAGGAGTCGTGTGTTTTTAGTGACAGTGGTTTTTTTGGGGGAATAATTTGTTGCTTTCGTATTTCCCACAGCCTGAATCAAGTAACTCAAAATCAAGTAACTCTGAATTACGTATCTCTGAATCAAGTAACTCTGAATCAAGTAACTCTGAATCAAGTAACTCTGAATCAAGTAACTCAAAATCAAGTAACTCTGAATCAAGTAACTCTGAATCAAGTAAACTCTGAATCAAGAATATAACTGAATCAAATAACATTGTCTAGTAAGTGGAGTAAGTAAGTGTAACCAGTTCTGTTAGGTTAGGTTAGGTTAGGTGAGAGAGAGAGAGAGAGAGAGAGAGAGAGAGAGAGAGAGAGAGAGAGAGAGAGAGAACCCCCCCTTGACATCTGAGGTCACGGGGTGGGGAACTGCATCTTCTTCCCATCTCTAACACACACACGCACACACACACGCACACACACACACGACCAGTATCCTTGAACGAGTTTGGTTGTTCTCTGATATGCTTGAGTTCTAGTTTTGTTTTTTACTTCTCTGTGCTGTTGATGCCTTGATGCTTACACGTTTCTCAGAGGTTGAAGGTCGCAATTCTGAGCCGTGATATTATTATTGTGTAGAAGAGTACATGTGTATCTTGTTTGTGTGTGTGTGTGTGTGGTGTGTGTGTCAGGAGGGGAATATGTGCTAGTGTGATACTGGGTTCAGTAGCCTTGTCTTATTTGTTTGTTTGGTCAGCAGTATTGATACATGAGTCTGGGGGGCAAGGAATCTACATAACCAAGTAGTACTCACGTCGTCTCCCTGAGGTTACGACCCTGGCTGGCTTGACTACCTGGCTGGCTGGCTGGTGTTGTATCTGTGTTGTCTCTACTCACTTTACCCTCTTCTCTCCCATCCCCTTATCCATTTCTCCTTGCCTGCTAATGTGTGGGTGTTTTCCTCCTTTCACTACACCCCTCTTCCTCCCATCCTTTCTTCATTTCTCCTTGCCTGCTAATGTGTGGGTGTTTTCTCCTCCTTTCACGACACTCCTATTCCTCCCACTCCTTCCTCCATTTTCCCTGCTAAATTATTAATGGTTGTTAATGGGTTGGGGGGTTTTCTCCTCTCACTACACCCCTCTTCCTCCCACCCCTCTCACCTCTCATCTCGAACCCCGTCCTTCTTCTCCCCTGTCTCTCACAACACCTCTCTCTCTCATCCCTCTTTCTCTTGTGTAATCTTGCCAATTTTACCCTGAGACTCACCACACACCTCACTGACACACACACACAACACACACAACACACACACACACACTTCACTGACACACACACACACACACTTCACTGACACACACATACACACCTCACTGACACACACACACCTCACTGACACACACACACACACACAAACACACACCTCACTGACACACACACACACACATTTTTCTGATCTCTAATCCAACCAACTTTTGTTTCGATAGCTAGGGAGGAATACATGCGAATCTAGACAAGGGAAGAATGAACCGTAAGTCGGGATGGAAGCTGAAGGACGAAGCAAGTATCCGACCTCTACCAATTCTTTTTACAATACTGAGGAAAGAACACGTGTCATTCTATAGGGAGGAAACCAAATGAAGGACAACGAATGGAAGATGGAAGATTTATGTGCTTGTATAATAGAAGTACTATTTAATTGCGTGACCGTCCCTCTCTCCACTTCTAAACTGTTTGTCTGTCTGTCTGTAGTCTGTCTGTCTGTCTGTCTGTCTCTGTCTCACTCACTCACTCACTCACTCACTCACACACACACACACACACACACACACCACACACCACACACACACACACACACACATGGGATCTGGTGGAGGTCAAGGTAGATGGTTCACTAAAGAGTACAACACAACACAACCACCACCACCACCACTAACAATAACAACAACAACATCATGAAAAAACAGTTATAGTCCTACTCTATTTTTAGTAGTTTAGTCCAGTCCGCTATACATGGGAAGAAGCTGTATGGTACCTCTATCTACTCGGTACAATAACATACACCTGTCTATACAAACTAACTAATTAACACACTGTGTCCAATTAACGCAACCCCGACAAGGAAGGAACCATATCAACTTTCTTTTCTATATTCTTCTGATACTTTCTACTCTCTCTTTCTTCTTTTACTCTACACTTTCATTTGTATCGTATTATATTTCTCCGTGTCTGCAGTTTGTGTTATGTTGTTCTCTCTTTACATGCGTGTACAAAACAAATACACACACACAGACACCACACACAAACTAACCGTAGCCTTCCCCCCCCCCCCCCACCTCTCTCTCTCTCTCTCTCTCTCCTCTCTCTCTCTCTCTCTCTCTCTCTCTCTCTCTCTCTCTCTCTCTCTCTCTCTCTCTCTCTCTCTCTCTCTTCAGCTTCAAACGTCTCTTAGATAAACATCTGCGTCTAGTCCCCGACTTACATTGTTTACTAATGAATAACTTTTCCCATTACAGGTGGCAAGTTAGCCAAATTTCACCTACTTTCTAACTTTCCTATAAAACTTCCTTGTGGAGTATTTCTGTCAACCCCACAAGGTTCTGACTCCTGACATTATTTCCTGTACTGGCCAGGACATAGGGAGTGGAGGGTGGGGAGAGAGCCTTCTACTTTGCTATCCTTATCTACGACTATCACTGGGGAGTAATTCTGTACCAGTAATCCTTAAATCACGGCACCTCGTGTAGACCGTAATGTAATATTAATAATAATAATAATAATAATGATAATAAAAGGTTTATTTTCGTAAGGCAGCCAAGGGCTGAAAATATACATTGTAAAATATACATTGTAAAAGGGTGATGGGATAGATGATATTGTAATGATACATGTAGATGAATGAACAGACATACACAAAATACATCCTCGCACATACGCACATAATAATTATTCATTCACACAAACCAGCACACAGCGTACACAGATACAATCACGCATGTTCGCTCATACATGGACATATATTATAGTGCATATGTTTATTTGTGATTTTGGTTTATTAATGTAACTATTGTGGGGATTGGACTGTTTTTGTATCTGTCTGTCCTGGCTTTAATGGGTTGAAGTGACGGACATCGTGACGGGGTTTGGGTATGGTGGGTGGGAGGAGATTTCTATGGCGTGGGTGGATTAACAGCTGGTTGCTGAAGTCTGTGATTACAAGTAACTCTATGTAAGTCACACACTCTCTCTCTCCTCTCTCTCTCTCTCTCCTCTCTCTCTCTCTCTCTCTCTCTCTCTCTCTCTCTCTCTCTCTCTCTCTCTCACACACACACACACAACACACACACACACACACAGCCACCCACCACCACCACAACCCACCCACCACTCGCATACCCAACCACATCCTCGTTTTCTCCGTTGTACCAAACCCTGTATTAAGCCCTTCCTCTCTCTCTCTCTCTCTTCTCCCTCTTGTCAGCCCTCAGTCATTTTCCTCCCCCCAGCCCTGTTCCTTCCTTTCTTCCTTCCTTTCTTCCTTCCTTCCTTCCTTCCTTGCTTCCTTCCTTCCTTCCTTCCTTCCTTCCTTCCTTCCTGGCTAAATTTATTCGCTTGTGATAATTTTTCTATCCCTTTTTCCCCTTTTCCTTTCTTTCCTTCCACATTTCCTGGGTTTATTCATTCGTGATTATTTTAATATTTCTTTTACCCTTTTCCTTTCTTCCTCCCCAAATTCACCAACGAACTACTGGTACTGTATTTCCAATGAAGATATTATTGTGCATTTTTCTAACTGTCTTTAGGTATTCGAAGCACACCTGGATATACTTATTAGTGCTCGTGACTGTACATCACTTATTCATTATATTACCTGATCAATTTTACATTCCTTACATCCTCCAATCCTCCAATCCTTCAATCCTCAAAGTCTAAACCTTACCTACCCCTTTTTCTGAACGTCTCTCTCTGTCCCTCAAAGTTTTCTGAACATAATATTTATGCTATAGGGTAACAAACAGATAATGTAAGTTTTACTCCTGACTCGTGTAATTTGTCTCACCTCGACCACAAACACGGGGAAACAGATTACAGCGATTTCTTTGATGCAGCTTACTATAATTTTATACCGGGACCCAACAGAAGCCTCCCTTTCCAACTTCAAGGTTTTTTGCGCCCCTTCGGCCCCAACCATTAGCTTTTAGTTCTTCAACTGTCCCTCTTTTCTTCCCATTTCCTCCCTGCTTGCTGTCTCACCTCTATGTCACCTTTTTCTGGCGCTATAGGACCTCGCTGTTGTGGTGCCTAATATCAATCAATCAATCAATCAAGTAATCACTCTCACACACTTCACTCAAGATGTGGACATTTGAATGATTTCCCACCAAACATTCTGAGTACACTCGCAATCCAAAACTTGTATCCAGTTCTTGTTAAAGTTTCGAATCATTTGGCATGCTAATGAACCAATTACAAAGCTTATCTTGTTTCATATTTGCTTGAGTTTGCTTGATTAATATTCGATCAGGCTGTTCGAAGCAAGCCTGGATATATATCTAAAATCGCGACAGTTTTGAACGCAGTGAGACGCAAAACATGAGGCACCAAAAAGTTGTACTGTAATACTGAATCCCATCAGAAATGTAATATAACGAAGAAAAGAGCCTGTGCATTGACCGTGCATGGGTGGGAAGTGTTGTTGTTTTATCAATATCGTTCTGGCTGTATAATTTTTGAAAGCTGATGGCAAAGTCGCGCCTAAATCTCTTTCATTTTCTGAGTCAAAGAGCGGACGTGAGTTTTGTTTCCCGGTTATTTCCTTCTGACTCTATCGTTTGAATGTGAGCACAAGTGGTAGAACAAGGAGGAGGTAATTGGATAAAGACACTACTTTTCCTGTTTTAGAAAGGAGTAACTCGTGCCTTGTTGTTCTAAGTTCCGTTCTGTGTGTGTGTGTGTGTGTATCTCTGTCTGTCCGTCTATTTGTCTGTAAGTGTGTGTGTGTTAGTCTGTCTGTCTGTCTGTTTATCTGTCTGTCTGTTTATCTGTCTGTCTGTCTGTCTGTCTGTCTATCTGTCTCTCTGTCTGTCTGTCTGTCTGTCTGTAAGTGTGTGTGTGTGTGTGTGTGTGTGTGTGTCTGTCTGTCTGTCTGTCTGTCTGTCTGTCCGTCTGTCTGTTTGTAAGTATGTGTGTGTGTCTGTCTGTCTGTCACACACACACACACACAAGGACGCACACACACACACACAAACATCGTCAATAACATAATCATATAACCGGTTTTTAAAATTACTATACTATCTTTTTGTAACAAGCGTATATCGTGTTCTGTCACTCCCTGTGTTGTCTGCAATACACACAAACACACACACACGACACCTTCTCTCTCTCTCACACACACACACACACACATACACCTCATCACACACTCAATCCACGTTAGAAATCTCTCTCTCACGACACTTACATACATCTTAAGGGACCCTGTGTTGTAGTCAGAAAATTGGAGATAAATGAGTCCTGCAAATATTGCCACGAAACACCACCTATAGGAAAGCAGCTTGTTTCGAGGCAAAGTCAGGAGGAATCAGAAGTCTCCAATTATCATACACGATCACAGGGTCCTTAAAGGGTATCATTTGCAAAGGGGGATTAATGTGGGGCGACTGGGACCCCTAAACTATAGTAGAAAACAAATCACCCTGGTGTTAAAAAAATGCGAATTGTAGTAGTATAGCATAATTTGAGGAGAAAAGTAGCTATCCCAGTATTATTATAGAAGTCGTACAGACGTGGCAAACAATACAAAGAGCATGAATGACGCCCAGATGAGTCATATATATATATACCAGTGTACAGTTGTGGACATATGAACCTGACACACCTGGAATGAGACGTTGTGTGTATATTAAAGAGGGAAGTGGAGTGTTGGTATATCTGGAGCAAATGATTTCTCCAAACTATTCCAAGCAAACAGAACACCATTATTTTTGTTCATCTGATCCTGTTTCCTGGCATATATATATACTTTGGAGGAATCAAGGCACTCCAAATGTAACAAAAGTGAATTACCCCCTTAATGAGAAAGTTTTGTGTTGATTATTCTGGAGCAACTGAATACTCCAAACTATTCCAAGCAACAGTCCTGGTACCAGTATTTTTGTTATCTCGGTCCCGTTTCGTGGTATACTTTGGAGGAATCAAGGAGCTCCAATGGAAGTATTACAGTAACGACGACTTATGCGTCAAAGGAGCCCTGCAGGGTTTAATTAAATTACTACAGTACATTTTCACAACATCACACACACTAACACACACACACACACACACACACACACACACACACACAGACACACACACACACACACACACACACACACACACACACACACACACACACACACACACACACACACACACACACACACACACATACACATACACATACACACACACACACACACCATTTGCCCCCATTTCTCACCATCATTATAATTGATAATCTCAGAACTATATTTTGCTTCACCTAATTTTCAGCATCATTATTAATTAATAGGAGTACACATACCTCGTGAAGTGAAAGCGTATGTACAGTCGACAGCATAAGTTAGCTTCATTTCCACCAGCGTATGTATTAGTTATAGTGATGTTGTTCTAATACCATTTTAAAACAGTGATGACAGATATAGTTCACATGTGGTAAATTACGTATGTTGTTGTTGGAATAAAAACAGGTTAAGAATGCGACATTACTTTCTGGTCATTTTATTAGCAATATTAGATACATGAGATGGACCCGAATTTATGCTGTCGGCTGTACAGTACAATACTCACCCTCCCCCCCCCCCCCCCCCCCTCTTCCTACTGACACAGATATTATTAATTGAAGGGGGAAGTTTTGTGTTGGTAATTCTGGAGCAATTGAATCCTACACACTAATCCAAGCAACAGAACACTCATTATGTTTGCTCTTCTGGTCCTGTTTCCTAGCCTATTTTGGAGGAATCAAGGCACTCCAATGTACCAAAAAAGGAATTACCATGCACTTTAATTATGGGGGTAACACACTTTTGGTACATTGGAGTGCCTTGATTCCTCCAAAGTATGCCAAGAAACATGACCCAGAAGAACAAAAATAATGAGTGTTCTGTTGTTGAAAATAGTTTGGAGGAATCATTTGTCCTCTGATTTACCAACACTGTACTACTTCCTTAATTAAGTGGAGATTCTCTTGTTGGTGAATTGGAAGGTATCTGATTCCTCCAAACTTAATACAGTAAGACGAATGGTAAACATGGGCATATAATGTTTTACACGTTTGGTACAGTTGGACACAGGAATTCGAGGTATAACCCAAGTGAAAGATGGTCCATTTCTCCCAATATCAAGTACCTTATTAGTGCCAAATAGGAGACATCAGGGGCAGAAGTCAGTATTGAGGATGGTAATAAAAAGCAACTACCTGATAATAGACACTGGTTACTCAAATGGGACAGAATCAGATGAACAGATATAAAGGTGTCCTGTTGCTTTAAAAGGGGTGCAGAAATGGGGGGACAGGCTTCGGGGAGGGGGGGGGGGTTAGGGGAGTGCGGGAGTAAGGGTCAGGCTTGGGGAGTTTTGGGGGGGTGCGGGAGTAGGGGAACAGGCTTGGGGAGGGGGGGTTGGGGGGTTAGGGGGGTAGGGGAAAAGGGGGATAGGCTTTCTACCCACCCCAAGCCTGTCCCCCTATTCCCGCACCCCCCAAGCCTGTCCCCTACTCCCACACACCCTTAAGTCGATTCAGTTACACTCTTTCCTCGATTTATTACTGTTGGTGTACACAGAACACAACGATGAGACAACACTGCTTTACCCATTCATTCATTACTCGTGTTGTGCTTTATACAACGTTTCTTTTACCAGGATCTGTTTGAGGTGTAAACAATCCTTATTTAAGTGAGAGATCAAGCCTTATGTATTATTATTATTATTATTATTATTATTATTATTATTATTATTATTATTATTATTATTATTATTATTATTATTATTATTATTATTATTATTATTATTATTATTATATAGTGTTGAAATAGGGATCACTTTCCTATGTTTTTCTGTGTTAATTATCTCTGTAAGTTTGTTAATCCGTGGACGATAGATTTTTCACATCAAATATAATCATCTTGCGTTCGCCAAGAAACAAAAAAACTGCTCTGGTGTTGACTGGTACACTTTTTATAAGATATTTATATGACGTTTGCAGTATAAGAGTAGTCCCATTACACACACACACACACACACACACACACACACACATCAAATCGTCCGGTGGTAGTAGGCTGTGAAATTCGTGCGTCGATGTTTGGTGGTGGTGGTGGTTATAAAATTATTGTAAGGTCTGATTGAGGAGTCTGCAATTTTTTTTTTTTATGTGTCCGGCTCCCGGTGTGTGTGTGTGTGTTTATGTTTGCTGGTGTGTGGTAAATAGAGTGTGGCTGGCTGACTGGATCTCTTCATTCACCATGCATCAATCACCTCGCATTTAGCTTTCCATTCTCTTCACTATATAATATAATCGATGTACAGTTTAAGTTTTATTAGAGATACATGAGCCCTTCAAATATTACCACGAAACACCATCTACTGTATATGGAAAGAGTTTGTTTCGTGGCATAGTCAGGAGGAATCAGAAGCCACCAATTCTCATACATACACGATCAAAGGGTTCTAAATTTCAGGTAGTATACAGTCAATGGACAAATATTATGGAAGGACTTGTATAGCTATGGCGACTATTTCCCTTTTTTTTTTTTTTTTTTTTTTACAATTTTCTATTTCCAAAAGTGCCTGTTACAATTTCAATGGTGCACGTACCTGGGCATCACTTTCACGTACAGATATTAGTGTACAGTTGCCCACGCATGAATCTGGTACGCCTCGCTACTTGTGAGATACTTACAACAGGAAGGAAAGTTAGTAAAAGTTATGGTTTGTTGACAAGCAGACAGTAATAATATTTTACTGTCTGTCTGTCAACAAACTACATCTTTTATCACTTTCCTTCACAATGAGGAAATTTGTTGGTGCAGCTGAACATTTTGTCATGAATATAAACATTAGCTGACGTCTCTCTCTCTTCCTCCTTTAGGAAGCACAGACACCTCCGAATGAAAGTACAGCCCATTAATATTTACACAAAGTCACGGAAATTAAATCGGACATGCCAGCAACGAATAATACAGCCACAAGTTCATTCGTTGGGAATCACTTTACCCAATTGTGTCATATTTTCATTTCAATCCCCGTCACTAATTGATACAGTGAGGGTCAGGTATGGGTGACCATCATGGTAGTTAATAGACACGGTATCTCTGTTTAGTTTTATTGGGACAAAATATATGAAGCTGTATCTTTGTGGTAGTATGTACGGTATGTGTATAGATATAGATATACACGTCACTACCAAAACACTCACACCTTCAAAATCTGTCAGCTAGTATACGAGCTGCGAAACAAGTATAACTGGAAAGGAACTTGTGTCCTCAACTGTACAAGAAGAGGACGTGAAAACTTTCCCTTCCCTACACGAAACTACACACTCCTCGTTGGGCGGCGGCGGTACAAAGCGTGTCCGGTGCTTACTCTGACAAACACGTGGATGACAGGTAGGGCGTGGGGTCAAGGGGCGTGAGAAGGGGCGGAAGGGGAAGTGAAGTGAAGCGAAGCGAGGGAGACTTAACCAAAATGATGACAGTGAGAGTCTGCAGCAGTAAAGGACGGAAGCTGCACACCATACTCTACTTTGTTTTCTTATGGGGGTAGTGAAGTGTTGGTTAATCTGGAACAACTGATTCCTCCCTCAAACTATTTATTCCAAGCAGCAGCAGGACATGTATGTACACTCGTGATACATAATTTCTGACCAGTGTGTGAGGAGCAGAAAGCTTCGAATCGCCTGGTATTGCTCATTTCCCCACCCAGTACACCCAGTTCGAATGCAGGGTATGTGTGTGTGGTGCTTGCCGTTCGTCTCTGGTCAGAAATGATGTATCACGAGTGTACACCATTATTTTTGTTAACCCAGATCTATTTCCTGACATATTTTACGAGGAATGAACCATACGTATAATATTCCCTTCAAGCAGGTATATAGGTGATCATAGACCAACATTATTTTTCATAGGCGGTATAAAAGGGTCGATGATGATATGAGACATTTCCTTATTGAGACTCAGACGTGATGAAAGTTATTGCCATGGTTCTTTCCCTTCTCTTCTCTTCTCACCTCACCTCACCTCGATTCAGAGTAGGGCACACCAACCAACCAAGCCCCCTTTCACTTCTCGCTTTAGTGTCGTGAATAAAGTCAGTGTAGTTCGGTTCGGTTCTCACAATTTCATGATTAGACTTTATATAGTGATTGATTTAAAGGGGAAAGTTTTGTGTTGGTAATTCTGGAGCAACCGTATCCTCCAACAAACTATTCCAAGCAACAGTACGCCATTATACTGTTGCTCTTCTGGTTCTGCTGTTTCCTATAGCATATTTTGGAGGAATGAAGGCACTCCAATGTAACAAAAAATAATTATTACCATCTTTTAACTGATGTGACGATCTGCTTTATACAGTACATTGGTATACATGTAGCTTCAGAGACAATCAATGCTCACATGTATACTTTATCAGATGTATACTTTATCAGATGTATACTTTATCAAATGTATACTATATTATCTGATGTTTTTTTATATTATTTTTCAGGTTTTGAGTTCATATGAAAATCCAGGTCATCACCAACAAATAAGGAGAGACATTAATTTGGCGATATAATCCTCGTGTTGCAGGACAGAATCTAAAAAAATATCAACGTTTGCTTTGTTTTATGTTTGACGGGTTGCCGATACTTTATTTTTTTTTCGCAGGGATATCAAGTTTTATATTCCCTAGATGAGCAGTTTGTAGGAATGTAGAAAGGGTGTAGAAGGGTGGCCTGATCCCTGAGAGAGCGTGATGTGACGGGAGCAGCTTGATGCATTCATTACCATATCAACCAGAGCATGTTGGTGGACTGATCCCCTATACGCCTGTCATCCCTTGTCCTCGTACAGTCGGTAGCATAAGTTCGCTTTATTTCCACCCACGTGTGTATGGGCTGTATGCCGCTGTATTGATGTTGAAACTAAATTTGGATACAGATATGACAGATATACTTCACATGTGGTAAATTACACATGTTTTTAAGTTAGAAACTGGTTCAGAATGCAACTATCTAGTCATATTTGCATAATCAAGACATGTACACTCGTGATACATAATTTCTGACCAGAGTGTGAGGAGCAGAAAAATTCGAATCGCCTGCTATAGCTCATTTCCCCACCCATGGTAAAGTCATGGTCTAATGTACTGCAACACCTTCCAATGAGATGGCTTCGAAAAATGATCCGAAACTATAGCTGTTGGTGTGTGCAATTTTGGTTCATAAAATTAACTCAAATAGCTCGCTTTTATTCACCAGGTTGCAGTACATAAGACCATGACTTTACACCTATAGGGGCTGAGTTCGAATGCAGGGTATGTATGTGTGGTGCCTGCCGTTCGTCTCTGGTCAGGGATTACGTATCACGAATTTATGCTGTCCGCTTTACCACCCTCCTGCCCCTCGTGTTTGTCTCGGCTCAGTCAGTGGTGTTGCTGCTGCCAAGAAGAATTACAGTGTTGTTCTTATTATTTTGGTGATTATGAATTCGATGGCAGTCATATACAGTATATACCCAGTGTTCTATTAATATCATAGTAAACTTGGCTTATAGTGTAACTCTTTTTTTCAGAGGTTAACGTACTGTACAATAAAGTAGGAGTAATGTGCATTATGTTCTATTTATTCTCTGTGCACCGAGAGATTGACACTTGATAAATATTGTGTGCAGAATTTAGGCTCTCGTAAGTAGAAGGAATCACTAATAATCACTATAATATCCAACATATCATTCTAAAACAATATTCACAGTGAGTGGCGATGCAGGTAAGTCGGATTTGCCTCACAACCTCACCGACGTCCCCCATTTCCTCCTGGCGGGGAATATTACTATCATCAGTGTATCGTTTAATTTGTTTTATCTTGTTTACCTTGTGATCACCTCGTCGTGTCAGTGAGTGCTGGTTAATCTTTTCACTTGGCGGACTAGTTTGGCTTGACGTATTATAACCTGTAATCAGACATTTTTAGATCAAGTTACCCTAAAGTTTTCGTAAGGGAAAATAATGGTTTACGATTGACCTAGACCCGCTGCTCTGGTTCACATTACATGCCAGTCATATTGGATTTTTCTCTCCTCTCAGGATGAACTGATACTTAGTTGAACTACATACAATGAGTGAGTGGCAGTCTACCCTCTCCATACGTTTGTGTCTGTGTGTTGTTGTTTTTTTATCAATAATAACGACCGTACAGCCATGGATGATAGTCCATGAGCAGGGGTTACAGCTTTCTATTCTAATTTTAAGATTTAAAAAATGTGCCAATACAACATTCCTAACAATTCGTTGAGCTACGAGCTGCCACGGTCAAAGGGTTGTGGAAACTTATCTCGTTCGGGCTCTCTGCCCTGTATCGGCTGTGGCTTTACACCACCCCCTGATCATGGACTTTCAGCCATGGCTGTACATATAGGGCTGTTAGCCATCACCATGCATAACCTTGTTCGATAGTTATTTTGATTTTTATGTCCCTACGATAATAAAAAAGATAAATAGGTTACTTAGCCTAGTAATAAGACTCGTAAAGTACAACACACACAAATCTCTTCCTGTCTGCCTTGTTGCTCCGCGTCAATTCTAGCCGGATCCACAACTGTCGTCACCATCTCTCTCCCCACCCTGCCCCAACCCAACCCAACCCAACCCAGACACTTCAGCTGTTCTCCCCCTTCTCCTTTTCTCCAGGTGGCATTTTATATTTGTTTTTTGTTTTATCTTTTCTTCGCTTCACCTGCCCACCACTCACTGCGGGTTATTATTACCTTACAGACTTGCTGGTGACGTAATAAGTGAATTCTATCCAGTAATTTCTATTTGTTTGGTTCCTCCACAGCCAGTAAACACATTCCCCACGTCACAGAATCTGAGGACAGGCGCCAAGGACGAATAAGTGCTATAACATACAAGCTGTCATTTATTTCACAGGATTGACGATGCATGTTGTTTGCGTAGTGACAGACACACGTAAAGAAAACAGTGAGCCGTCGAATATTAATTAAGGTTCGTTTACTTGCTTGCTTGCTTGCTTGCTTCTATTTCAATCTCTTGGGTGGGCAAAATAAACCACAGCCACACAGTTCAATAGTTTTGTTATTCGTGACATTAAAGATCACGGTATAAATCAAACACAGGTCGCCTCAATGTCCAGAATCAGTGGTTTGTTTCAGGTACTCATTTTTATTTATTACACCAACTTAATGTATCAGTCGTGAACTATAAACAAACAAATACTCCACCACCTTGAACAAAGCGATTACACACTGTCCTCTGATGCTAGAAGACACGCACATAACATAGCATAACATTACATTACATTACATTCCACCGTGATTTGACAACTTTCATTATAATCTTCCAGGTGTCTCCCTTCCTCTCCTGACCTTGGCCTTGTGGGCTCGAAGAAATATAGTTACTGTTTAATTCTCTAATTCAATATTATTTTTCATTTGTGATTAATATTTATAATTGAATGTGCGTTGCCAACTTCAGCCTGTGAATTTTGTGAGACTCGCTATTGTCTTGTCAATATTCTTTTCCTCCCTCCTTCACCCCCCTTCCCCAAACCTAGAGTCCCCCTTGATTCTTCCTCTACCTCCTCCCCCATCCCACTTTCTCTCTCTCTCTCTCTCTCTCTCTCTCTCTCTCTCTCTCTCTCTCTCTCTCTCTCTCTCTCTCTCTCTCTCTCTCTCTCTCTCTCTCTCTCTCTCAGCTCGACTATCTCTTTACATTTCTATTTACATAACTATTTCTTCTCCACCCATTCCCTTTCCTCTCTCTCTCTCTCTCTCTCTCTCTCTCTCTCGTTAAAGGGAGAGTATACTTTGGTACATTGAAGTGTCTTGATTCCCCCAAAGAATACCAGGAAACAAGACCAGATTAATAACAATAATGGTGGCCTGTTGCTGGGAATAGTGTGAAGGAATCATTATCTCCCAAACTGTCAATACTATATACCCTAACCTTAAAGTCGATTCGGCCCACAGCGCTCAGAGTGATATCATTACTTTGTGTGTGTGTGTGTGTGTGTGTGTTTATGTATATATGAGGGTGTGTGTGTGTGTGTGTTTATGTGAATATGAGTGTGTGTGTGTGTGTGTGTAAATGAGGGTGTGTGTATGTGTATGTGTATGTACGAGTGTGTGTGTGTGTGTGTGTGTGTATACACATGAGGGTGTGTGTGTGTATATGAGGGTGTGTGTATGTGTATGTGTATGTACGAGTGTGTGTGTGTGTGTATATATGAGGGTGTGTGTGTGTATATGAGGGTGTGTGTATGTGTATGTGTATGTACGAGTGTGTGTGTGTTTGTGTGTGTGTGTGTGTGTGTGTGTGGGTGAGTGTATGTGTATGTAAAAGTGTATGTAAATGAGTGTGCATGTGTGAGAGAGTGTGTGTTTATGTGTATATGAGTATCTATATGTGTATGTGTGTGTATATGAGTGTACGTGTATGTATACGGGTATGCAAATTTGTATGTATATGAGTGTTTTTTTTTTTTTTTTTTTTTTTTTTTTTTTTTATATACCCCATTTCGTACATTTATTATTATTTTTGTACCGTGTCATGTGGTGGGAGGGTTGGCGTGAGGGAGGGAGGGGTGGTGGTTGTTGATCAAGATGGTGGTGGTGGTGGTGGTGTTTTTGTGATGGGGGTCGTGATGGTGATAGTCGTGGCTTGAGTGTGTGTGTGTGTGTGTGTGTGTCTGTGTGTGTGTGTGTGTACGCGGGCTATATAGTGATCATCATAGCGTGCCCTGCCATCTTCAGTAAAATTAATGTTGACTTGGTGGTGATATAATGAATTGGTCACAAGGCTTTATTTCTGTATGTCTCTGTATGTCTTTTTGTTTGTTTGTGTGTATTCATTTTGTGTTTTTTTTCTCTGCCTCATCATCATTGGTTGCGTGTTTTTCTTCCATTACCACAACCACCACCACCACCACCACTACTATTACAATCACTACCACCACAACCACCACTACTACTATATCACCAACCCCACTATCACAACCACCATAATCACCACCACTACTACTATCACCACCAACACCAAGGTCACCATAAGCACCACCACCACTACCACTATCACCACCACTATCACAAACCACCATTATCACCACCATGGCACCACCACCACCACTACTGCTAAATGAATAAACAGCAACAACCAAAAGAAAACATACACACTGAGACGAAAGGGCTACACACACAGACCTCTATGCCAGATTACGAATAGTTCCCAGGGATTAAAGTGTAATTATTAGCGTGAGTGAGCGGGTCAAAGGAAGGAGGAGAAGGAGGAGGAGGGGAAGGAGGAGAAGGAGAAGGAGAAGGGGGAGGAAGAAGAGGAGGAGGAGGAGGAGGAGGAGGAGAAGGAGGAGGAGGGGGAGGGGGGAGAGGAGGATGGGGATGAGGGGGAGGAAGAAGAGGAAAAGGGGAAAGAAGAGGAGGGGGATACTTTGGTCACGACACGCCTCACTGCCCGGCCCCCTCTCTCTCTCTCTCTCTCTCTCCTAGATGATGACAACTTAACGGTATATCTACGGTACCGACAGTATACATTTCCACGATCATCATCATATTTTTTTTCAAGGTGTAATGAGAATAGTTAGTTAGTTAGTTAGTTAGTGGTGTTTATCTATTATCATGATCGGTTTTGATGCTCCGAAAAGGTTCTGTCTGTAAGAAATTATACGCTAGGTTTACTGATACATGAATGGGCCTTGATTATACTTGCATGAATAGTGTACTTGTATAAGAAATAAAATATATGCCTGTATGAGTAGGCCTTGATTATAGGGTTGTGAATAGAATGGAAATATGTGCCTGCCGTGTCCTCCCTCCCATCAGCAATGCCAAGGTTACTAATACCACACTACTTGCTCATGAAGTCTGACTATCTGAATAATATATTGGGATGTAATGTTCCTCGTGATTACCAAGTGACAGCAGGTGAATGACGAGCCACTGGTCCTGTGTTTGTGTGTAGTTGTGGTGTGCGACTGAATGTAGTTTTATTTTTGTTATTGTTATTTTTGTTATCAAAGTTTGTCGGACAGGAAAACGATATAGTATACGTCTTCGAATAGTCTAATGTTGTATTGAATAAACTCCAGCAATTATTATACAGCATAAGGGGGAAGTACAGTGTTGGTAAATCTGGAGCAACTGAATCCTTCAAACTATTCCAAGCAACAGAACACCATTATTTTTGTTAACTTGGGCCTGTTTTCTGGCATACTTTGGAGGAATCAAGGCACTTCAATGTACCCAAAGTATACTCTGCCCATAAGCGTTGTAAGTTGGTTCACTGGTAATGTTACAGATGATTCAAGACTTCAGCTAAACCCGGATACTTATTATATATAGCTTTTCGTGAGTCCCACATCCGATACGCTCTCATGGACTGTTGTGGCTGAACTCTGTATATTCCCAATGCATTTTATTTATGATTACAATGCATGCACAGTTTTGCACACACTGGTGGACTGATATATTGAACTACAAAAAGTATATCTCGTTTGAATCATTATTTTATTTATTTATGATTATAATACATGCACACACTGGAGTACTGATATATTGAACTACAAAATATAGATCTCGTTTGAATCATTATTTTATTTATTTATGATTACAATACATGCATACACTGGAGGACTGATATATTGAACTACAAACAATATATCTCGTTTGAATCGACTATGGAATTGCAAGTTAATGTAGTAGATCTGACTGCATGATTTTTATTTATTTTTTAATGTATTAACTTTTTAGATATCTAAGAGATCTGCATGAATTAATAATATCTATAGTGTAATTTTCATTTTCAGTTACATTCATTATATGTATAAGCATTTCAGCAACGTTGTTTCAGTATCAGCCACAGTTTTGCATCATTTTTATCAAAAACTAAAATCACTATAATAATCCCCGGCAGAGCAACACAGGACTGTAATTGTAAACCGTGGAACCGTGAGAGTCTTGTTTTGCCTCAGGAGTGTCGTGTTATCAGCTTAATTAATCTTGAGCGTCCTTGGCTCTCCACCCACGTCGATAGCATCTTCACCTCAAGAGTCATACTAGGTGTTATAACAGTGTGTTCAGTATAGGAGCAACACAGCCTCACATGCCATAGAATTTGCCACATCATAATAATTATTCCCATACTCAGATCTACAGGCTCCTTATGGTAAAATATACAATTCCTTCCTTGTGTTGGCAGCTCACGTTGATTGAAAATTATTATCACAGTTTCCTTTCGATGGGTAACCAGTCAAGGACGAGAGGTGGCCTGCTGCATAGCCTCTCTGTCAAAGGAAAGGAAGTCACTCTGATAGACGACTCTCTCTCAACAGTCTCGTGGCAAATTAAAAAAAGACTTGAGGAAACAGTTTCACTTACAAGATGGTCACTCAACGGAAGAGCGGCAACAGGAGTGGGGAAAAAAGCAGGAATGAAAAATGGGACGACGATGATGATGATGATGATGGGAAGAAATGTGATATTTTCTAATTCTTTTTATTATATTTTTATTATATAGACTTGTGCACAGTTATGTCATGGAATCCCTGTATAAAAGTAAACTATATTTTTTTATGAAGTGACTGCGAGGTTGAGGTTAACTTACTCAGAGCTGTACCGGGAAACAAACATGAGGGAAATACATTCATCTCCGAATATAAAATAAAATGTTGTATGTGACCTTATTGATTGAAGGAAGGAAGGAAGGAAGAAAGGAAGGAAGGAAGGAAGGAAGAAAGGAAGGAAGGAAGGAAGGAAGGAAGGAAGGAAGGAAGGAAGAAAGGAAGAAAGGAAGGAAGGAAGGAAGGAAGGTTTTATGGACGGAACACATAAAGTAGAATATTATGCTATTGTCTGTGCATGTGGGTATGCCTCATATATCACTCTGAACATTGCCTACTTTAAAAGAAAAAGAAAGTTGTAGAGAAATGTCTTCGCCTATGCAGAAAAAAGTGAATAAAAAATCACATCTAAAAATTATGTTACCATCCATGTAATTTGGGCAGCATACTGGGTTGGACACAACTCTTATTAAATGTTATCAAAAGGAATTATATTAACTGGAACATGCAATTTTAGTTCTGCCAAGACGGACGCGACACAATATGAGAACGCTGGGGGCAAGATACCGTCGGGGCACGCAAGCCATCACGTTATTCTTATGTATGTATGTATGTATGTATGTATTGCCCCTCAGCTCAGAGTGAAAGCTGTCTGTCGGTGTATCAAGACGGGACGGGAAGGGAAGGCGAACGTGTGCTGGCGTCGAGAGAGTGTTTATGTTTGTTGTTGTTGGTGGTGGTGGTTGTGTTGGTATCGGTGAGCTGGTTTTTTTTTTCTCTGTTCTGGCGTCGAGAGTTGTTTTTGTTATTGTTGGGGTGTTGTTGTTTTAATAGGAGTGATGTTGCTGTTGGTAGTAGTCGTAGTAGTAGTAGTCGTAAAAGTGATGGTGATAATATAATGATGGAGTGGTAGTGATATTGTTGAGGGTCAGAGTCACTTCCAACATCCACATCAGACAGACTAATTCCAGTGTCCCTTCAGTCCAGTAGTATTTGTTTACAACCTGTGACTGAGGAAGAGGTTGGTGGGTAAAGTGGAGGTCATGCCGAGTGTTGGCGGCTCTACTGATGCCAGACAGGTTCTATTTACTTTTCATAATGCTATCAGTGTCGGGGGGAAAACAAATGGGGATGTGGTTTGTTTTGATTTCCATCGGGCTTTAGTTCACGAATTCATTGAGGACTTGATCATTTACCATTTCGTGTTCGAATGACTTACACCTTCTAAATAAATAAGTATCCACACATGGACGGGGTAGCTCACACCTACATAAAAACAAATTTCCTCTTATGCTCGGGATATCTCAGTGACACCTACGATATATATGATAAAAATCCTCTTGTATACGAACTCTATTCTGTTTTATTACGAAGCAGACAGGTGATGCATTGAACTGAGTGATGAGAACAACCAAAACAATGGATGTACAGTACTTTGATAATATTTGAGCGAATGTGAAGTTCAGTTGCCTCCCAAAAGTTCGAGACACTACCTACCTGCTTGAGTCTATAGCAGGTAGTGTCTGGAAATTCTTGTATAGGCAACTGTACTGTACCAGAACACAGGAACAATAAAACCCAAACTATACTCGTAAGGTAAAATGCCCTATTAGGTTTAAGGGGAGAGTATACTTTAGGGATGATGGAGTGCCTTGATTCCTCCAAAGTATACCATGAAACAGGACCAAATTAATAAAAATAATGGTGTTTTGTTGCTTGGAATAGTTTGGAGGAATCATTTACTCCAGATTTACCAACACCGTACTTCCCCCTTAAATTGCCCCTGGGTGAAAGTTAATGCACGCACCTAAAATACTGCATGGTATTTTTTTTTTTTTATAGTAGTCAACATTTTCTTTTACTTTAGACGTAAGATATACCCACCCCAGCAATATATAGGCTTTTCCATCGGCCTGGCTTGACCTCAGGACCACACGGGTAAGGAAATGTCTACAGCGGACTTTCTCCTCATTGCAGCAGGCCCTGGTAAGTGTGGGTTGTTGTTAGTGGTGGTGGTGGTGGTGGTGGTGGGTAGGGGATGGCGGTGTGCTACGTTAACCACAGGGGTAGCAGCAGTATAGGCTTCTCTTGACGGGGCATTGTGGTCGCTACAGGGAGGGAGGGAGGGAGGAAGGGAGAGAGATGGTAGACACGTGTACTGAGCAAGGATTAGTATTCATTGTCAGTCCCATGCGGGGAAACGCACATGTGAAATCTATCCAAGATTTACTTTTATTTGCTCCATACAGTTGGCATTACTCGTACCTCATTTATGCAAAAAAATAACAAAATAAAAAATGTATTCGACTTATGTGTATGTCTTTAGTCGTATCAGTCAGTGTGTGTGTGTGTGTGTGTGTGTGTGTGTGTGTGTATGTGTGTGTGTGTGTGTGTGTGTTTACTGCGGTGTGTGTGTGTGTGTGTGTGTGTGTGTGTGTGTGTGTTTACTGCGGTGTGTGTGTATGTGTATGTGTGTATGTGTATGTGTGTGTGGATGTCTGCCTGCCTGCCTGCGTGCGTGCGTGACCAAAAATCACGTGGGGTTGTCATAAGTCTGTATCGCCTGACCTTCGCGTATAAGGGTTAGGGTTGTTGACCTATCTTGACCTGTACTCCAATATATTACACACTTCTCATACCAGCTGTTTTCCTTTTCTGTTGAGCTGACACTACAACACACACGCACACACACACACACACACCACACACACACACAGACACAGACATAGACACACACACACAAACACACAAACACACACACAAAGACACAGACATAGACACACGCACACGTACACAAACATAAACACAAATAAAGGATAAACATATCAGTGCTTCAATGGATTATACATTTTACTAACTGTGCCAAAGGTGTATAAAGTAAACAGACAATAGGGCAGGAAACTCATTATTATTATTATTATCTTCAGCATTCGGGGAGACAAACCGAGGCGAAATCTCAACAAACCATTGGTATTCCATCTAATTTTCGGGTTTCTGTAAAGTAGTACTCGGGTATAGGTATCTACAAAATTGGGGGGTTGAGGGAACAGTACTGTACTATTAGTGGCCCACTGTCACTGAGGTTTACGGATGTGTCAGACTTTCCTTCTGCTCCTTTCTGCATTGCCTCACCATAAGGATGAATGGTTGTTGGGTGTATTTACCTCGTCATTATTTTACTAGTTATCATATTCATCAATCTGGCATGTAGCTTTCCGTGTTCGTCAGAGGTTGTTCAAAGACTATGTTGTGTGAAAACTTGACGTCAGAGTTGCGAGACAGAGCGAGCAACAGAGGGACAGAGACAGATAGTAAGACAGGCAGATAAAGAGAGATAGACAGAAGAGAGATGGACGAAGAAAAGAAGAGGGAAAGGAAAAGAGAGACAGAGAGATTAGGTATCCACGAATAAAAGAAGAGAGAAAGGAAAAGAGAGACAGAGAGAGGAGGTATACCCATAAATAAAAGAAAAAAAAAAAGGAGGGTGTCATGCATATTAGGGACCTACTCCTTTAGTTAATCGTTTACCAGCAGCCAGGCGTGACAGATGCGACGAAGATGTGTATAGATAAATAAAACACCTCACTGCTGTCAATGTATAAACTCACGAATGTACAGTACCTTTTACACACACTCATTCGCTCACTCACACATTCACTCACACAGACACACACACTCTCACTCTATCTCTCTCTCTCACACACACTACACACACACACACACACACACACACACACACACACACACACACACACACACACACACACCTTGAACACATGAGGAGAACGTATAATATGTTTTAACACACATGTATATGATTAGTATAGTCACCACATTAACACACTCAGCATGATTTACAAAACACTATTATGAAGCTCTCCCTACTACAAACACTTACCATACTTTGACTCCGTTTTCTCTTTACGGTGCGTGAGCTTAATTTAGTTATTAAGGTGGTAATTCAATTTTGGTACTATACATTGGAGTGCCTTGATGCCTCCAAGGTATATATGCTGGGAAACAGGACCAGAGGAGCAAATATAATAGTGGTATAGAGTAGAGAGCAGTAATCAGGACAACATCTGTCATTGAAGACCCTTGCATTACACGACACGGTATATGCTTACTCCTCCTCCCAGTCCTCACAGGTGTGTTGGCGGCCACTATACTTTCTTCACATTAACCTTCTCATCAATGTTTACATGTATAGTCACGGGGCCGAAACTCTTGCTTGCATGCTAACTTAGAGAAACGATATGTGTTGTTGATGTGGTAGTGTGTTCTTGTTGTGTGAATGCCAACTTAGAATAGATATGTGTTGTTGATGAAGTAGTGTGTTCTTGTTGTGTGAATATCAACTTAGAATATATATGTGTTGTTGATGAGGTGGAGTGTTCTTGTTGTGTGAATATCAACTTACAATAGATATGTGTTATTGATGTGGTAGAGTGTTTTTGTTGTGTGAATATCATCTTAGAATAGATATGTGTTATTGATGAGGTGGAGTGTTCTTGTTGTGTGAATATCAACTTAGAATAGATATGTGTTGTTGATGAGGTGGAGTGTTTTTGTTGTGTGAATATCAACTTAGAATAGATATGTGTTGTTGATGAAGTAGTGTGTTCTTGTTGTTGTGTGAATATCAACTTAGAATAGATATGTGTTGTTGATGTAGAGTATTCTTGTTGTGTGAATAGCATTGCTCACTGATTTATACAAAGCGAGTGACATAGAGGTGTGACTTACGTGTGTATTTGTGTGTATATTAACAGTAAATCATGCTGTTGTAAAAAAAGGAGTGTGTATTTTGAATTTATTTATCGTTCAGTGAAGGCAATGTATAATTATTCTGGGGCTATATTTCTTAATGATCTATATTTTACATTGATTCAAGGTTAATTAAAATTGGACAATATATTATTTTTTTTGGTCTCCTAATTTTTAAACATCAATATTTTACATGATCTCCCACAATTTATGCTTCATTAATTTAGTTCCTGGCTGCTTCATAAAAAAAAAAAACTCCTGAAAAGATGTATTAATGATTTATAGTGGTGTTGGGACGTCATTGTTCAGTGGGTATATTTCAGGACCTAATAATTATTAGTGAGCACATTTGTCAAAAAAAAAAAAAAAAAAAAAAAAAAAAAATAATAATAATAATAATATCTCCCTCCCCCCACAACCCAACCACACTTTTAGAGATCAGTCATGGTGGAAAGTTTATGATCCATCCTTCCGTGGCCAGTTTAATTTAAGCCTTATTACCTACCACGTGTCTCTGTTTACATACACCACTTACAGTACAGAACAGATGTCTACTTCACACACACACACACACACACACACACACACACACACACACGCACACACACACACACACACACACACACACACACACACACACACACACACACACACACACACACACACACTACACACACACACACACACATACACCTGTAGTAAAAACGACGAGTAACTAATGAATACAACACCAGACACAGGGATTCGACTGAGTTAAATATATCTCCTGCTAATTAGTAACGTTGAGGTGATTTTTCCCCCCCATCACCCTCAATGCTGTTCGACCCATGCAAGCAAAGAGGAGGAGAGACAACGATGGCTATACACAGGAAACCTCTCAACCCTGACGTATCTTGGTAATTACAGAGGTTGACAGCACCATACGTCTACTCAAACCTTCTTCCTTTCTACTCTATTTTATTATTCTCTTCGTTTTTTTCTTCTGTTATCATACTTTTCCTTTCTCTCCTCTCTTTTATTATTCTCTTCCTTTCTCCTCTCTTTTATTATTCTCTTCCTTTCTCTCCTCTTTTATCATACTCTTCCTTTCACTCCTCTCTTTTATCATACTCTTCCTTTCTCTCCTCTTTTATTATTCTCTTCCTTTCTCTCCTCTTATTTATCATACTCTTCCTTTCTCCTCTCTGTTACCATCATCTTTCTTTCTCTCATTTTTTTCCTTTTCATTTTTCTACTTGTTTATTATCCGTTTTCTTTCTCTCCTCATTCATCATTATTTTCCGTTCACTTCCTCCTGTTCCTTTTTTCTACGATTTGAAGACTTATTTTGTAGTTATCCCCTTTTTGTCCATCTCCCTCTCCTTTCTTCCATCTCCCTCTCCTTTCTTCCCTCTCTCTCTCCTTTCTTCCATCTTCTCCAACTCAGAATTTCGGATTTATTTTCATTTTTCTTCCAGTGTTCATCGTCGTTTTATTTTTATATCTTAACCATCAATTTTATTCACTTTTTATTTCCGTTCCTCTCTACCCAGTCTGTCGCTTCTCCTCACTTTTCTATTTTTATCTCCTTCCGTCTATTATTATTTTTTTTTCTCTCTCTCTCTCTTTCGCTCTCCATCCTCTCATTATCCTTTTTTCACACTTGCTTTCGTCTTCACACAT
>JAWZYT010006715.1:0-13790 GCA_034508575.1 Petrolisthes manimaculis
ACACAAGTTGGTTACCTTGTAGAGGGAGGAAGGAAGGAAGGAAGGAAGGAAGGGAAGGAAGGAAGGAAGGAAGGAAGGAAGAAAAAAAGAAAGAAAGAAAGATAAAAAGAAAGAAAAAATGAAAGGAAGGAAGGAAGGAAGGAAGGAATGGGAGGGGACACAGAATCCTTTAAGGGGGTGCGGGAGTAGGGGGACAGGCTTTGGGGGGGGGGTTGGGGGGGCGTGGGAGTAGGGGGACAGGCTTTGAGGGGGGGGGGGGAGTAGTTTGGAGGATTCAGTTGCTCCAGATTTACCAACACAAAACTTGCCCCTCTGTAATGATATGAATAATTTTAATGGAGTGAGATTTAACCGTGAAAGGCAACACATGGAGTTCTCTTGTATATAAATGTTATGGGTAGGACTTTATCTGGCTTAGCATCTCCTCCCCTCTCCTCTTTCATCTCACCCTTTCTCCTTCTCTCTCTCTCTCTCTCTTTCTCTCTCTCTCTCTCTATCTATCTATCTATCTTTCTATCTATATGTCTGTATATCTATCTATTTATCTATCTATCTATCTATCTATCTATTTTTCTATTTAACTATTTATCTGTTTATCTACTGGTATTTATCTATTCATATATTTGTCTATTTGTATATCTATCTATCTATCTATCTATCTATCTCCCTTCAATCAATTTCACTTCGTCTGCCATTAATTCTTATCTTTCACTTGCAGCCTTTCCCAATCGTAAGTTGCCAACACTTTGCCAAATAATCTCATCCCATCTGTTACCTTTCCTCCGTCTCCTTCCCTCACTTTCATTCTCATTCTCATACACCTATTCTCTCTCTCACTCTAATTTTCATTCACCTGTTCTCTCTCACCACTCTCTCTCTCACTCTCTCTCATTCTCATTCACCTTTTCTCTCTCACCAACGCCCTCCACATTCATCTCTCTCTCTCTCTCTCTCTCTCTCTGTCTCTCTCTCTCTCTCTCTCTCTCTCTCTCTCTCTCTCTCTTTCTTTCTCTTTACGTATCACTTCCTCTATAGATCTATTACCTAACTACCCATCCCAGCCAACCTCTCTCTCTCTCTCTCTCTCTCTCTCTCTCTCTCTCTCTGTAATCGCCCCTACTGTTCCCATTTCTCATTCAGCTACTCATTAATCAGTCTCCAATCTTCGCACTCTCCTCCTCTTGAAAGTGGTGGTACAAGGAAATCCACTTCCAAAGTAACCGGCAGGAAAAACAGGTGAAGGAGAGGAGAGAAGAGGAGAGAAGTGGTGGTGGTGTGAGGAGAGGAGAGAAGTGGTGGTGGTGTGAGGAGAGGTGGTGGTGATGGTGGTGGTGTGAGGAGAGGAGAGAGGAGAGGTGGTGGTGGTAGTGGTGTGAGGAGAGGTGGTGGTGATGGTGGTGTGAGGAGAGGAGAGGTGGTGGTGGTGTGAGGATGCTTTTAGAGATGAGGATGAGGGTAAGGATGGTGGTGGAAACAGGATAGGATATTATAGGGTGAGGATGAGGGTGAAAACAAGATATAGTAAGGATACAGTGAAGCATACAATAACGTGTGGAAATAAATAGCAGTAGATAGAGAGGTTCTTTCAACTCCTCGTTAGGTGGTGTTGGTGGTCTAGTGGTCAACGGCATGGTCTACCAATATGCAACACTGTGGTTCGATCCCGAGTGTGGACGTCTCATAGAAATATATAGTAAGGATAGTGATAGTGAAGAGTGAAGGAGAGAGAGAGAGAGAGAGAGTGGAAACAAGATAATATTATAGTAAGAGAGAGAGAGAGAGAGAGAGAGAGAGAGAGAGAGTGGAAATAAGATATAATAAGAGAGAGAGAGAGAGTGGAAATAAAATATAAAGTTGATATTTAGAGTTTTAGAATTGTTTTCGTTTTTATTTTTATTCTGTCTTTTTTTTTTTCTTTCAATAACCTCTTTCGTCTTTCCTTTCAATCTTCTCTTCCACTTCTTCCTCCTCCTCCAACACAATCCCTTCCACTCTCCGTAATAACCAACCAACTCCACTCCACTCCACTCCACTCTACTCCCCTGAACACTTCCTCTCTCTCTCTATCTATCTATCTCTCTCTCTATCTCTCTCTCTCTCTCTCTCTCTCTCTCTCTCTCTCTCTATGTCTGTCTGTCTCTCTCTCTCTCTATGTCTGTCTGTCTGTCTGTCTGTCTGTCTGTCTGTCTGTCTGTCTGTCTGTCTGTCTGTCTCTCTTTCTCTTGCTGTCTGTCTCTGTGTCTTTCTCTCTCTCTCTCTCTCTCTCTCTCTCTCTCTCTCTCTCTCTCTCTCTCTCTCTCTCTCTCTCTCTTTCTATCTCTATTAATTTCGTGCCTTAACATACTAACATCATACATTATCTTTTATTTCCTATTCCCTCTTTCTGTCTACTTTCCTCATTATCTTTTTTATTCATTCCTGGTTTTCTTCACATCCTAAAAAAAAAAAAACATTCCATTTTATTTTTTCATATAATTATCAACATTCCATCTCATCCTACCATTTATTTGTATTATTTTCTTCACGTTGTTGTTGTTGTTGTTGTTGTCCTTGATGTGTATTTTCCTTTTCGTTTCGTCCTCTCTTCTTGTGATTTGCATTTTCCTCATATTTCGTTTTTATGCCATGACCTGACCACAGCTGACTGACGAATGCATACATACATACATACATACATACATACCAACTGTACTGGATTTTAGGACCACACATTTCCATCCTTCCATCTATATATATACGAACAAAACTATGTCCAACTTTTTGTCTCCATTACTCAACCTTGAAGATTAGTTTAAGGTGATAATTCGCTTTTGTTACATTGGAGTGCCTTGATTCCTCCAAAGTATGCTAGGAAACAGGACCAAAAGAGTAAACCGCAAACTCAAACACCCCAGGAAAAGAAACCGTAAACACACACATCCTACGAAAAGAAACCGTAAACTCAATCATTCTGAGAAGCGAATCCGTAGCGTAAAAATCGTGAGAAGACATAACGTGTGGGCAACCCGGGCACACGTGGGGAATATAGTCAGAGCAGAGGGTCGTAAACATGTTGACTTGGCCTGGCTCCCTTCTCATCTCTTCTCTTCCTTCCTGTCTCCTGATCCACACACACATACATACAGTATATAGCCTACACGCGCGTAAAGACAGATTGATATATAGATACACAAACAGATACACATACACGTACACAAAGACAGATTATATACATAGATACATACACACACACACTCAAATAAACACTCACACACACTCAAATAAACACTCACAAACACACTCAAATAAACATTCACAAACACACACAAATACACACACACACACAAACACTCATACACATACACAAACACTTACAAATAAACACACACACACACACACTAACAGTTCCTTGCATGAGATGAGAAACACACAGAAACTTCATTAACATCTATTTCCTTTGCGTCAGATTATACTAAACTTTACGTATTGTCTTCATGCAAAATGCTTCCTTAATTAACGCATGAACAACGGCTGGACCAAAGTACAGTATGTATTTCTGTATCAGTCTTACGTCAAACTACTGTACATTTACTTCTTATAAGTTTGCATCGTCGCCCAAAGACAGAACACAACATTTTACTCAGCTCATGGCAGCGTCAGATGGCAAACACACTCAGCTAATAAAAACGCCATTATTTTAGATCGGAAGAGCCAAGGAAAAAATAAAAAACTCCCTCGCGTCGCCCAAACGTGAAATAATGGTGTTGGCATCTGTAGGGAAGGGACAGACTAGACACGTGTGGGGGAAAAAGTACTACTCAACAAAACGAGAGAAATATGACCCATGCAGAGAGGAAGAACATAAAGGACAGAGGTCGTAGAGATGGAATGATTTGGAGAGTTACAATACATGCAAGTTGGTGATCATTGGATGTGAGTGTGAAAAAACTATGAGGGGAAATAATATTGAAAAAAAAGGGAGGAGGTGTTGAGGGTAGTATAAAGGTATGATAGAGGGGGTTGTTTTGATGTTGGGAAATTGATATAGTTGTGGTGTATTAGTGGTTGCAGTTGTGGTTGTGAAAGTGGTGGTGATGATAGTATGATATGTTGTGGTAGATAGGTAGTGGTAATTGGTTGTGATGGCAGTGGTAGTGGTGTCGTTTTCCATACTGTAGTGTTAATAATGGTAATAGTGGTGGTGGTAGTAGTGGTGGTGGTGGTGAAAGTGGTGTGTGTGTGTGTGTGTATGAGATGGTACTGGTGGGTGGAGATGGACAGTGTCAGATTACTCATAGGCCATCTTAATCGTTTCCAGAATTAGGAAGATGTAACCCCCTTCCTTCACACCAAAATGAGATAGATAGATAGATAGATAGATAGATAGATAGATAGATAGATAGATATATATATATATAGATAGATAGATAGATAGATAGATAGATAGATAAACAGATAGATAGATAGATAAATATAGAGAGAGAGATTCTGGAATTTGAAGGAGGAGACAGCTGGGACAACAGTAAGAGTCTGAGGGGATTGTGGGGACTGGGGTCTTAAGAAACAATATAACCAGAGATCAACACGACCATCACACGAATCCCCTCATCTCAACACCATCAATAGGCTCATTATTATCCTGTCTTCCCCTTCGCACCTGCCTCACCCCAACCTCTCCACAGACCTATACCTTCTTTATATACCATTTCAACACGCCATGGCAAATCCACAAATAATTACTAACTGTGTGTGCGTGTTTGTGTGTGTGTGTGGGAGGGAGGGGGAAGGATATTTTTTACATTGCAAGCTTTTAGTATATGTATTTAAGTATCTGTATTTAAGTATCTGTATTTAAGTACACAAATAATTACTAACTGTGTTTGTGTGTGTGTGTATGGGAGGGAGGGGGGGGAATTTTTTTATTTTGCAAGCCTCTAGTACACGTCATCACAAATTAATTAAAGTGAACGGAATGAATACCCGGATTGAGGCAGGCAACTGTAACTGTATATAATTATGTAAACAGTGCACTAACTATACTTCCCTTACCTTAACGGATAATGAGATAGCCAAGTAGATAACCTTAAGGGGAGAGTACAGTGTTGGCAAATCTGAAGCAACTTATTCCTCCAAACTATTCCAAGCAACGGAACACCATTATATTTGTCGTATTTGTCACGGTTTGATCTGTGATCATAACGTAACGTAGTAAGTAGTAGGATGCTATATATTATATATATATTAACAATGGAACACCACGTGTGGGGAATGTTCTATAAGGCATGGAACAGTGGTATTTTCCTCAGTCAGGAAGACAAAGACACAGAAATTTGAAAATAAAGGAGTGCTGGTACCTGGTAATTAAGAAAGGTCCTGTCATGTGAGGTCAGGTGAGGTCGAGTACCCACTCACTCCATCCCGTGTCTGGAGTCATTGCTACAAAATTTGCATTAATAATTATGCTATGGGGGCATCTATTACTTATTAAAATTGATTTGAAGTGGAAGGGAATCATTTGCAAGCAGTTGCATGTTATGGGAAAAGTGATTTGCATGTATAACTAGGTATGAGTGACAACATGTAAACGTAGTCAAGGACTAGGCCATACGAACACGTAGATATTGGACAGTCTTGATGAGTCAACTCGCCAGGTAGAGAAAAGGTAGAAATGGGGAGGGTCAGAAGGGTAATTATCCCACCACCCTTGTCCTGATTTTGAGAAATATATTTAGTTGGTAGCTAGACACTCGACGAAGAACACACCTCGTATCCAGCCCTCGTTGCTTTGCCTAGGGGCCTATAGTTTTAACGTAACGTCGAAATTGTTTAATTACTTTTTCACAAGACTTATTGTTAATTAACTCACTATTCATTCGCTAGACGAGAATCAGTAAGGTGTCATTTTATAGGTGAGGAGAGGGCTGGCAGGAATTTACGAGTGTGTGTGTGTGTACGAGGGACAGCAAACGAGTGTGGAATTGACATTGAAATATACCAACTGGGTTGCTTGATTTCTATTACTATTACGATAACGTAATTACCGTCTCCTGTGTGTACGAGCGACTGAGGGAAGCACGTGTGGAGAGGAACGAAGCGACGAGGAGTAAGTACATATATATATAGCTATCTATTGGAGCGTGAACGGAAGTGTGTGTGTGTGATTTTCTGATTGAATTTAATTATTCATTTTGTTGGCTTGGAATTTATTAATAAATAGAGAAAATTGTCATTTTGTGTTGTAATTGACCATTATTGCATGCTCTATAATCATACATATATAGCAGGACGAACCCAGAAATAAATCTATTGCGTCAGGGTGAGAAGGATACAGGGATATAACTCTGGGTAACTCGCTGCAGCCAACCAACGAGATTACATATTTCCAGCAAGGTAAGCTTTGGTAATTTATTATAAAGCCACATCCATTGATATCTGTTCAGTCCACCCCCACATAATTGGAGCCAACGTGGGGCCTGCTCTTTGTATTAATTCCAGTCACACACGCGCACACCTTCACGAGTAGATAGATTACGGTTGTCCAGGAATTAAGGCAAAGGAAACAATAGAAAATATTTTAATATGTATACCGTAGCCGAATTAATGGAGGAAGCCCGAAGCTTGGGATATACAGATACGGTCGAGATTCGACAGTACGTAGAGCGTCGTCAAGAGGATGACAGGCTCGAAAGGTTGAGTCAGAGAGAGGCTGAAAAGGAACAGAGAGAGGCAGAAGAGAGAGAGAGAGAGCATGAAAAAGAAAGATGGGCACACGAACAGAAAATGGTGGAACTGCAAGCACAGGGGAATAGTAGTCAAAGCAGTATTGCAAGCCCGACTACAGTAACTCCGAGACTACAACTGGCGAAGTATGTAGAGGGAGACGAAATTGAACCGTTTATTGAGAGGTTCGAGATGCTTGCAGACACATACGTCTTTGGTGACGATGTGAAGAAAATAGAGTTCCTTAACCTGTTTGATGGTAAAGCCCTCAGTATCCTCTACCGACTCGATCCTGACACCAGGAATTATGCGAGTATGAAAAAAGCTCTGTTGCAAGCATATGGGGTGACGGTCGATGATGCACGGAAGCAGTTTTTGAGTGCTTCCTTGCAAGATAAAGAGACCGTTGCACAGTTTAGTGCACGTCTCGCTAGCCACCTGGATCAGTGGTTTGATAAGGCCGAAACACCCAAGACGTTGGAGGGGATAAAGGATTTGTTGCTTCGCACGCAACTGGAGAAGTCGTGTCCTCCAGAATTGTCGGCCCAGATTAAAACCCATAAGATTAATTGCCTCAAGGAGATGGTGGAAATGTCGGATGCACATTTTACTGCATACGGTTACCACACGCGGGTTCAGTCGTGTGAGAATTTAACCCAGTTAAATAAGCCTTCCCAAGACTCTGCTGGGTCATATAATAAGTCGAGTAATAATGATTATTCACAGCAGCAGAGTCAGGTTGTACGTCAACAACCTAATCCTCTCTTTAATCACGCCAAGAAACAAGGCAATAATTATTATTCTCAGCAGTCAAGTCAGTACCGTTACCAGGGGAGAAGTAACGGGAAGAGTTATAATAATAACCACGGTGGTAATAAGGGTTATTATCAGCGATCGGCTGCTGCTACATATACATATAGTGAACCACAGTACCCAGCTGTAGCTACGGCTAGCGCTGCTGGGGAAACTCCCGAGGGTGGAGAAGGATATACCCAGCAGACGACGGAAGCTCGTCAGGGTGAGAAGGATGAAGGGTTACGTGTTCACGGGGACCATCGGTGGTTTAAAGGGAAGTGCTAGCGTTGGGGCAGACCTTCTGTCACGGTTGCCTGAGGAAATCGAGCGAGTAACTAATTATGGGTTATAGTTAGGATCCAAATTACTCGTTTTATTGTTATTTCCGAGTGCAACGAGCACAAACCCTTTATCCAAACTCAGATTTGGGGTTCACCTCGGTCTGATGTTTGGATATTGCATTGGGTCTTCCAAGACTTGGGTTTCAGCGGTTATCCCTGACTCTAATCTTGGATGATTAATTAATATATATATTGCCTTACAGGAATTGATGGCAGTTGGATGGTCTCCAGAATAAATTTTTTGCATTTTTATTATTACATATTATGTAACAATGACACAATGTATTACATACACCACACTTATATATTGTTTAAATGTGTACTATTGGTACTAGACATTACCAGGTATAATTATTCTTGCCACGGAGTTTCTCCTTAGATTTTAAAGTTAAAGTAACTGTTAGGAGTTTTTCACTCATTGGCAAAAATAAACACTTAACTGGTATTAAGTCATGACACATACAAGAATGAGTGAAGTGTGAGTGAGTTATTATTGTAATAGTTATACATGCAAAGGCGTCATTATCACTTCATTATTCTATTAAACATTGCATAGAGCAATGTCTCTTCTGTGTGTGCGAATGTCACGGTTTGATCTGTGATCATAACGTAACGTAGTAAGTAGTAGGATGCTATATATTATATATATATTAACAATGGAACACCACGTGTGGGGAATGTTCTATAAGGCATGGAACAGTGGTATTTTCCTCAGTCAGGAAGACAAAGACACAGAAATTTGAAAATAAAGGAGTGCTGGTACCTGGTAATTAAGAAAGGTCCTGTCATGTGAGGTCAGGTGAGGTCGAGTACCCACTCACTCCATCCCGTGTCTGGAGTCATTGCTACAAAATTTGCATTAATAATTATGCTATGGGGGCATCTATTACTTATTAAAATTGATTTGAAGTGGAAGGGAATCATTTGCAAGCAGTTGCATGTTATGGGAAAAGTGATTTGCATGTATAACTAGGTATGAGTGACAACATGTAAACGTAGTCAAGGACTAGGCCATACGAACACGTAGATATTGGACAGTCTTGATGAGTCAACTCGCCAGGTAGAGAAAAGGTAGAAATGGGGAGGGTCAGAAGGGTAATTATCCCACCACCCTTGTCCTGATTTTGAGAAATATATTTAGTTGGTAGCTAGACACTCGACGAAGAACACACCTCGTATCCAGCCCTCGTTGCTTTGCCTAGGGGCCTATAGTTTTAACGTAACGTCGAAATTGTTTAATTACTTTTTCACAAGACTTATTGTTAATTAACTCACTATTCATTCGCTAGACGAGAATCAGTAAGGTGTCATTTTATAGGTGAGGAGAGGGCTGGCAGGAATTTACGAGTGTGTGTGTGTGTACGAGGGACAGCAAACGAGTGTGGAATTGACATTGAAATATACCAACTGGGTTGCTTGATTTCTATTACTATTACGATAACGTAATTACCGTCTCCTGTGTGTACGAGCGACTGAGGGAAGCACGTGTGGAGAGGAACGAAGCGACGAGGAGTAAGTACATATATATATAGCTATCTATTGGAGCGTGAACGGAAGTGTGTGTGTGTGATTTTCTGATTGAATTTAATTATTCATTTTGTTGGCTTGGAATTTATTAATAAATAGAGAAAATTGTCATTTTGTGTTGTAATTGACCATTATTGCATGCTCTATAATCATACATATATAGCAGGACGAACCCAGAAATAAATCTATTGCGTCAGGGTGAGAAGGATACAGGGATATAACTCTGGGTAACTCGCTGCAGCCAACCAACGAGATTACATATTTCCAGCAAGGTAAGCTTTGGTAATTTATTATAAAGCCACATCCATTGATATCTGTTCAGTCCACCCCCACAGTATTGTCCTGTTTCCTGGTATACTTTGGAGGAATCAACAAGGCACTCTAATGTACCCAAAGTATACGTATTTGCTCCCCTTAATGGCGTGGGTATCTTTGTATCGTTACCGTGGGATTGCCTCACTCAGCTGCCATTACTGGGTCATTACCGTCGGGAAGCACAAAGGTGGCAGCGGTGGGATTGTGATTTTAGGCACCTGATAATCCACTTCCTGCACCACCACTACCCTTCCCTACTCCCTCTACCAACAATACACACACACACACACCCAGCACCACCACCCTTCCCTACTGCTTACCACCAACAATACACACACACACACACCTTGGGCCTTTTGAGAACAGACTGTACTCGTATCTGTTTGTGAGTTAAGAGTATTCCAACTCACTCTACCCTTCTATCTATCTATCTATTTATCTATCTATCTCTCCAATCTAATTATTTACCCATTATTCATCTATCTGTCTGCATCTTCAACCAACCTACACCTTCCCATCCCCAGAAAGTAGCTTCATAAAATTGTCTGCATAACCTTTTTTGAGGCAGAAAGTAAAAGTTGACCCTCAGAATAAAGAGATAAATAAATAGATAAATAGATAAAGAATAGACAGAAGGATAGACAGACAGACAGATACTATACTTTATATCACACATCATAAACTCGTCCATAAAAATGTTACAAAAACAAAACTTCATCCCATGCCGTAAAAAAAGTCAAAATCACAAACTCGAGGATAAAAAATGAACAACACTGAAAAATAACCACCCACACACACACACACACACACACACACACACACACACACACACACACACACACACACACACACACATACCTTACGTCATACAGAAATATATACATACATTCATACACTATACTCTATAATAATACAGCATGCACAGGTAATGAGAATGTGTCAAATAAACGAGGAAATAGGGTTGAGAAAATATAATTACGGGATTAGCAAAGGTTAGAATTATATATATAAATTATGTGAGATGTAGAGGAATGGTGCATGTCTCTATCCATGGTCTGTTGTTAGGAAGTATGATAGTGATAGTGATAGTGTGGGCAATGACTAAATAAACACCATGGTAATAAAAAAAATATGCAATCTTACCAAAAGGAATAACAGAGGATTATGTATTATTGGGGGTAATGAAGGGTTTTGATGTAAGAAAGTATAATGGAAAGTAGATTCTCGTTCATGGAAAGTAAAAAAAGAACTATATCATATGAAAAAAAAAAAAAAAAAAAAAAAAAAAAAAAAATATATATATATATAATGTATGTTACAATGGTGAACTGATTAACACCTGCCACTGAGTAAAAATAATTGAGAATAAGCCAGTGAAATAATAACAAATGGAATGGAAAGTAAAAATAAATAAATAGTATAATGAATGAGAAGAGTAAAAAAAGCTCGTGGATTAGGGAAAAAGTGGGATGGAAACCACAGAGGCCAGATAAATCAAATCAGACTCCGGAAAACCGTCGCACATAAATTGGGATTGGGGAGATGTAACGAGGAGAGTGATTTACACACACACACACACACACACACACACCGTTAATGCCCCGCCCTGTCTCACCCCGTCCCATCCCGTCCCACCTCGCCCCTCCTGTTCCCTGCCTATACTGTGAGGGATAGAGGGTAAAGAAGGAGGAGGAGAAGGAGGAGGAGGAGGTGGAGGAGAAGAAGGAGTAGGAGGAGGAGGAGGAGGAGCCAGCTGGTGGGGCGTGACAAAAAGAATAATAAATGAACTTGAGTGAGATGGTGAAAGACTAAGGAGTGGTGGTGGTGGTGTTGATGGAGAGGGTGTGGATGGTGAGAAATGGGTGGTGATGGAGAAGGTGTGGATGGTGTAGGGTGTGATGAGAATGGGTGGTGATGGTGTAGGGTGTGAATGGTGAGGGTGTAGATGGTGTAGGATGTGATGAGAATGGGTGGTGATGGAGTAGGATGTGATGAGAATGGGTGGTGATGGAGAAGGTGTGGATGGTGTAGTGTGTGATGAGAAATAACAATACAGGAATGTGGTCTTGATGTGGTGACGTGGTGTGGTGTGGTGTGGTGTGGTGTGGTGTGGTGTGGTGGAGGATATGAAGGTGATGGTAGTGATGTTGATAGTGATGATGGTGGAGATGAAGAGAAATTGGGGTCATAGTGAGAAATAATGAAAAGCTGAAAGAACTCTAAAGGAGACACTGCATGCTATACTATAAAAAAACCCATAGTGTTAGGAATCTATGAGGAATGACAGTGGAGGGATTGGGAAGGGAGGAATATGGCTGTGGGAAAGTGGAGGAGGAGATGGACTGGGAGATGAGATGGAAGGAGAAAGAAAGACGAATGAAGTAGAGTGTCGTAGGTAGGAAGAAAGGGAGTTGATGGTGTTTGTGAGAATGATGAAGATACAGAGGAATACAAAGGAATACAAAGGACACTCAAACAGCAACAGACCTACTGACTGGTACTTTCGAGGCTGCTTGATTTTGCTATTCTATCTAACCTACAAGAGTGAGGGAAAGTATAGCAAAGAAGAAGGAGGAGATGGGAAGGTGATTTTGCTATTCTATCTAACCTACAAGAGTGAGGGAAAGTATAGCAAAGAAGTGGTGGTGGTGGTGGTGGTGGGTTTACACTATTTTTCTACCTCCCTTTTTTTTTTCTCTCGATACTTTATAATTTGTACACACACATACATTTTCTTGACCCTCCCTCCATCCATCCCCCCCTCTCAGACTCACTTTCTCTCTCAATACCACACACACACACACACACACACACACACACACACACACACACACACACACATACCAATAAGAACTAAAACCTCCCACGAGAATCACAAAAAAAAAAAAAAAACAAAAAAAAACTGAGCCTTACCTTCCATGGGTCTAAGTTAGGTAGAAGGAGAACTCACTGCGCCTTCTTCCTCACAATAAAAAATATATCTCATAGTCCTCTCACTGCTCCTCCCCTGGGACTCTCTCTAGGCCTCACCACTAAGCTGCATATTCCAGAAATGTTCCTTCCAACTTAGAGACCATTTTCTTTTCCTGGTTGTGCTTCGTCAAGGAGGTTCAGGGTGGGTTGGGTAAAGTTGGGTTAGGTCTAGGTAAGGTTAGGTTAGGTTAGGTTAGGTTAGGTTAGGCCTAGGTTAGGTTAGGTTGGGTTAGGTTGGGTTGGGTTGGGTTGGGTTAGGTCTAGGTTAGGTTGGGTTGGGTTGGGTTAGGTCTAGGTTAGGTTATGTTATGTTAGGTTAGGTTAGGTTAGGTTAGGTTAGGTTAGATATAATTATGTTAGGTCATTGTAGATTTCGTTAGACTGGTGTGTACATCATTACATCACAGTATGTTGTACTGAATTTGTAAAACATCTTTGGAGAACATCCGGAAGCTCTCCATCCCAGGACACTTTGGAAACACACACACAATTTCTCCTCCATTCCTTACTAAGCATTCCCATATCCTCTGTGTCCTCGTTGTAGGCTAAAATAATATTATATTCCCGTGATGACATATATATTCCCCCAGAAGTGAAAGAATTGGGGAAAGTGGTATTACTTGTGGGAATACGGATCCCTTCACGCTTTTTTATAGGGGGACGTGTGTGTGGGATAAAGTGGGTGGATAGGGAGTGTGAAAAGGGGGAAAGAAGGTGTGGGGTAGGAAATAAATGGTGTGGTGGAGTGAGGGAGGGAGGGAAAGTGGGTGGATAGGGAGTTTGAAAAGGGGGAAAGAAGGTGTGGGGTAGGAAATAAATGGTGTGGTGGAGTGAGGGAGGGAGGGAAAGGGCATGGGTGTGTGTGTGTGTGTGTAAAGAGTGCGTCGTGGTGGTAGTAAGGGTAGTAGTAGTAGTAGTAGTAGTGGTGGTGATGGTAATGGTGGTAGTAAGGGTGGTAGTAGTATTAGTGGTAGTGGTGGTAATGGTGGTAGTAAGCGATTCCAACACCATTTATTACTTACTACTTCGGCTAGATATTACCTCGAACACACAAAGGAAGGAAGGAAGGAAGGAAGGAGAGAGAATGTAAGAAAGAAAAGTGAAAAATAAAAATGAGAGAGAGAGAGATAAAGAAAGAAT
>JAWZYT010006716.1:0-24532 GCA_034508575.1 Petrolisthes manimaculis
CGTATTATGGCGGAAGCGTTTCAAGTCTAGTTTCCATCCATGGTTTCTAGTTGCATTAGTGTTTAAGCTAAACAGGCACTGATAATCAATGTTTTCATATCCACGAAGGATTTTGAAAACTTCAATTAGTTGACCTCTCAAGCGTCTGGTCTCTAATGAGAAGAGATCTAGTGCCTGCAGCCTTCTCTGGTAGCCCATGTGTTTAATTGATGGGATCAGTTTGGTGGCCCTAGCCTGTACTCTCTCAAGCCTCGCAATGTCTTTCTTGAGAGAGAGAGAGAGAGAGAGAGAGAGAGAGAGAGAGAGAGAGAGAGAGAGAGAGGAGAGAGAGAGAGAGAGAGAGAGAGAGAGAGAGAGAGAGAGAGAGAGAGAGAGAGTGAACATCAACATAAAGTGGAAAAATTATGAGAAAATCTTTAAAAGTGAGAGAGTGAATTAACTGGTGTGGACAATGAAGTAAAAATATGCACACAAAAAGTGGAATGGAGTCTGGCTTTATATTCGTCGCTTCTTGTTATAATAAATTAGTCTTCACAAAAAAAAAAATTCCTCGAAAAAATAAGATAACCAAATGTTCTTAACTTATATTACTTTTATGTCAAGTGTTATTTTTTTATAGATGATATATTACGGTTTTGAAATGAAGCAAAACCTACCTCGTATGCATTGAATAATATAACATGATAATAATAACGCTCTCTGACATATATATAATAAATCCCACACATTACAACAACGGGTGGAAAAATAATTATGTGTGTCAGGGGAATATTCCAAGCCAAACCAATCCCTCTATGATGATTGATGGCTGGAGAGGAAACACACACGTCACAAGAACACACCTGAGTTCAGAATTAATGCTGCACAAACACATGAATAACAGGGACCCAAAAAAAACACACACACCTAAAAACTAAACCAGACTGTAGCAAGAACAAGGAGATGATGGATGGCTGCAGAACTGAACACACACAATAACAAACAAACAAACAAACAAACAAACAAACAAACATATATTTACTAGTGATCCAAGTGGCATTACAACGCGTTATTATTTACTGACTGACTCACTGACTGCCTAATATTATCCCCATGTTAATCTTGGTTGGTACCCGCCTGTGTGAAGCCTGGTACAGTTAGGGTTAAAAGTCCTTCATCAGGTGAGTCAAAGTGGAGTGAATCTTATAAATTACAGGGAACTATATTGGTGGAGGTAGTGGTGGAGGTGATAAGAATAGTGGTGGTTGTAGTGGTTGTAGTGGTGGTTGTAGTGGTAGTAGTGGTGGTGGGTAGTGGTGGTGGTTGTAGTGGTAGTGGTGGTGGTTGTAGTGGTAGTGGTGGTGGTAATGGTGGTTGTAGTGGTAGTAGTGGTGGTGGTAGTGGTAGTGTGGTGGTGGTGGGCTAACGTGGAGTCTGGAGTCTATATAAGGTGTTGTTGTTGTTGTTGTTGTTGTTGTGTGGTGGAGATATAACGTGACTACACTGAACTTAGGTATTGGAAATTTGATCCATACCCGTGTCTCTCATTCTCCTCCACGCCACCTCTGTCTGTTTGTTTGTCTGTCTGTCTGTTTCGCTCACACACGCACACACAGAAACACACACGCACAACACACACAAACAAACAGAAAAACACAAACACCCACATGCACACAGAATCCACACACACACACACAAACACACAGAAAAACACAAACACCCACATGCACACAGAAACAAACACACACACACAGAATCACACCCACCCACACCCACACACAAACTCTGGGTGGCGTAAGTGGTTGTCTGTCCTAACGAGCCACTGTGGGAATCGATGGTGCAGCAATTCAAGGAGGGAGAGCACCAATGACAACACACACACACACACACACACACACACACTGAGACCATGTATGTATGTATGTATGTATGTATGTAGCCAGCGTCACCTCCTTTCCCTCACTCTATACTTCCTATCATAACCACTTTGTACCCAATCAGCACCTTATGGTATTTATCTTCTAATATAGGTTTGTTTACCACGATGTCAACGGCGCACATTTCACACATTTCTGGCTGTTGCTTTACATATTTCGTATTTTATTCGGGTGTTTGAGTTAATGATAATTATAATTATGCGTATATTATTTTAGTTATTTATATATTAGGCCTGTCGTCCTGCTTAGGACTCGTTCCAATACTGTATATATTACGGAAATGTATATTTTTGTTGGTGATATTTTAGCAAGACTCATTTACAAGTATACTATACGGTACATCAGTCGCCTACAGAGACACTCTCCCAGATAGACTATTTGTTTACCAATGAATATTTTAAAGCGGTAGTCAATACACTATTAACGTTCATGTCTGACTTCTGTGCTCTCTCTCTCTCTCTCTCTCTCTCTCTCTCTCTCTCTCTCTCTCTCTCTCTTACACATACACATGTTTCCATTTTCCAGATCCTTCTACAATTTTCCTTCTGCTACACTCTCATCAGCACTCCTTCCAACTCCTACTCACGCAACCCTCATGCACTCCCTCTCACCTCTCCCCCACACTCCCTACCACCATTTACCATACTTCCACATTCCCTACCACCATCTATTACACTCCCACTCAATCTCCCAACATCCCCAAACTCCCTTGCACTGTCTCTCCCACTCCACTTACCCTCTCACATCACTCACCCCCTACCACCATCTCCCACAATCCCACACTCCCTACCCACCATTCCCCACACTCCCTACCACCATTCCCCACACTCCCACATTCTCTAGCACCATCTCCCACAATCCCACATTCCCTACCACCATTCCCCACAATCCCAAACTCCCTGCCGCCATCTCTTACACTCCCCAACATCCCCCACACTCCCCTCCACTCCCTACCACCTCCTTGGGCCCCACACTTCTCAAAACTCCCACACTACAAAAAAAAAAAAAAAAATTCGCGCGGAACAAATGCAGGCCTGTAAGAAGATATTTGCAAGCATAAAATCGCAAAGGCTTCCTCTTTCTTTTCTTGTCCCCCTGTAGGTGTTGCATCAAGAGAGAGAGAGAGAGAGAGAGAGAGAGAGAGAGAGATGAGAGGAGAGAGAGAGAGAGAGAGATGAGAGAGAGAAGAGAGAGAGAGAGAGAGAGAGAGAGAGAGAGAGAGAGAGAGAGAGAGAGAGAGAGAGAGAGAGAGAATGTGTGTGTGTGTGTGTGTGTGTGTGTGTGTGTGTGTGTGTGTGTGTGTGTGTGTGTGTGTGTGTGTGTGTGTGTGTTAGACGTATAAAAATTAGGAACTGAGAGACTGAAATATAGAAATGAGTAAATAGATAAGAGAAATTGCGTGAAAGAACAGAGATACAGAGATCATAGACAGACAAACAGACAGAGATAGAAAGAGAAAGAGACGAGAAACAAAGAATGTGGAGAAAATAAATAGAAAGAGACAAATAGAGGCTCTTACCCCTTCCTCTGTCGTTTGTACTACCAGAAGAGAGCCCGGGGACACACACACACACACACACACACACACACACACACACACACACACACACACACACACACACACCACACACAACACACACACACACACACACACACACTCGCAAACAAATGCACGCACTCCAGTGGAAAGACACTCACTCACTCACTCATACATAAAAGCTGGCTCTCGCTTGCTCCCACGCCAACACACACACACACACACACACACATACACACACACACACAAAGGCTTACTGCACACGCTCAGACACATGCACGAGCATTCACGTACACGCAGATGCAAATATTTTCAATTTCTGTCTCTATGCACTCACTCTTGGAGTTGCACTTGCACACACATCACCTATATTTACATAGATATCATGTTAACATATATATACATACGTACTATATATATATATATAACAACAACAACCCAAGGTCAGTTTTACTATTTGATCTATATATTCGTATACATCAGAGCACACTAACATGAACATATACAAACTTTAATAGAAACAGCACACACAAAACACATAATATGAAATACCAGACATTCCTGTGCACCAAAGTTTATACTCACACACAAATATGCAGGATGGTATGATATGATATGCGAACTACAGTTATGCAAGACAGTATGCAGTAAAGGTAATAAATATAAAACGTGGACGTATAATTCTAACAAAGTGAAAATGACTATTATGTCACACGTGTTCTAAGATACGATTCCATACTCCCTCTCCATGAGCCACAGAGTTTCAGAGTTTGTATAGAGCGGGTCATAATATCACTCATTTGACTGATAATTTTAAACTTAGCCAGCCACACAGCCAGCCCTAAAGTAAGACAAGTAGAGTAAGTCTAGTATAGGAGAGGAATACCTATATAGCTGTGTGTATATGCTTCCTTACCGGCTACATTTAATCTTGCTCTGAACAATAACTATAATTGCACATTCATCTTATACTCAAAAAGTGTTCTATACCCTCCAGGTGCAACCCACGCAAACCTTCCATAACAGGATTGGTCTGAAGTTTTAAGAGGAGATTCTTGATTTGGTGAATTGGAAAAATCTCTTGATTCCTCGAAACTATATAAATTATGACTCGAAACAACAGAATTGGAAAGGTCTGTGATTCCTACAAACTATATATGACACGAAATAACAGATCTGCTGATATGCAGTTTAATTAGGGTACTTACTCCCTTACAATACATTGTTATGGGTGGTAAATCTGGAGCAAAAGATTCCTCCAAATAATTCCAGGCAACAGGATACTTATTATTTTTCTACATCTAGGTCTGTTTCCTGGCATACTTTGGAGGAATCAAGGCACTCCAGTCAATAAAAAAAAATATACCATCCTCCCCCTAAAGGAATCTGTAGCCTCCAATCGCCAACCATACCCTCCCCCCCACCCTCCCTCCCTACCCCTTTAATGAACAGGAAGCCCAAAGTCCCTTAACAGTCATTCAGGGACAGACAGGGGTAATACAATGGCCCTTTTTCGTCGTTAATGAGTGTTACTTTTGACACACTAAACACTCCAGGGAATAACACTCTAATCACTAATCACACTAATCACTGAGTACTTTAATCACTAAGCGTCCTAATATATCACCCTAATCACTGACTCGAATCACTGATCTCTCTAATCACTATGCACTCCGAGAATCCATCACACTAATCCCTAAACACTAATCACATTCATCACTCTAATCACTAATCAATAATCACTAATCGATCACTCTGTCCTATTCACAAACTCTAAGCATCCAAAATTGTCACTCTGTTTTAAGGGGAGAGTATACTTTTGTTACATTGGAGTGCCTTGATTCCTCCAAAGTATGCCAGGAAACACAACCAGATGAACAAAAATAATGGTGCCCTGTTGGAGTTAAGAGTTTGGAGGAATCATTATCTCCAAAAATGTCCAAACTATACCCTCCCCTTAATACATAGGGCTGCTGCTTACTCTACAAACCAACCTTATTATAACATGTACAAAAAATAATGCTAACTCACTCTGTCACCAATATACTGTACCTCTAAAACAATAACATAAATCACTGGGTCAATAACATGCCTCTATAAAAAAGTAATCATCACTTTCACTGTAAAAATATATTAGTATCTCATTCTGTCAACAACAACAACAACAACAACAACAACATACCGGTAGTGTCATACTATTTTCTCTAAACACATTGGCACCATAAACGTGGAAGTAAAATAATTGCGTTGATTATAAAATTCAAAGGGGTATACTGTACAGTCCATTATCCATTAAAACACAGTGTCCGATGCATACATACATACATACATCCATACATACATACATAGCAGTATAATAAATTAAGGAGGCCTTTACCATACAAGTGACATACATGGGCCATCACTTTTATAGAACGTATCACGGGAGCTTGTTATCAAATACAGAACAATCCACTCTCCAACATCCACACACAGACACACACACACAAACATTACACATCACACACACACACACACACACACACTCATACTCACACACACACACACACACACACACACTCATACTCACACACACACACACACACACACACTCATACTCACACACACACACACACACACATCAAACAACACACGCACACACACATACACACACACACACGTATCACATTATCATCCTTTGCTGTAATGGTGTGGGAACAAGTAGCATATTTTAATTTGTCATTTTATTCCTAATTTTATAATATATCTATTTCTAGAGGACGGTAATATTAAAAAAAAAAAAAAAAAAATTAACAGAACGTGTTAGTGTTGAACTTTGTCGCAGGTCTTACTTATTCTCTGACCGTAAAGTGTAGAAAGTTTGTAAATTTGCTTCATCCTTCCGTGCCACATTTTCCACCTCAGAGTTCACGTTCCTCTTTTCTTGCCCAAACACACCTTTATATTCTCCTTCAGAAAAGTCCTTCAGCCTCCCAACAGAAAATGGATGAGAGGAGTAGCGAGACCAACAGAAAATGGAGAAAGCGGAGGAAGGGACAAACAGAAACTGGAGAAAGGGGAGGAAGGGACAAACAGAAAATGAAGAATGGGGAGGAAGGGACAAAACAAACAATGGGGGAGAGGAGTAGCGAGACAAACAGAAAATGGAGAAAGGGGAGGAAAGGACAACCAAAAAAGAGAGGTGGGGGGCGATACAAACAGATACTGGAGAAAGGGGACGAAAAAAATCAAACACAGAAAACAGAGATGGAGGGCAAAATACAAATAGACAGTGGAGAGAGGGAGTGACGAAAAAAAAAAGGGGATATAAAATAATAAACTCAAGTCCCTGTTGTTGTCAAGGGCAACGGTTGCATCTTACAGGGGCTGTGGAATTAATAAAAAAGGTAAATAAATAGATAGATAAACATAAAATTAACAACTTCCATTTTTTTTTTTTGTGGCACCGTTTGGAGAAATCAGCAGCCTCCAGAACAAAGTCTTATAAATAGCCTTAATCACCGCGGAAGAACATAATATTCTCGACGTAATTAAGCCCAGTGAGGTTTAATTAACTGTCCTCTTGGGAGTTGTTTTGAGGGAGCTCTTCTGCCTTTTTAATGAACTTCACCAAAGAGACAACATCAGGCCTGGGAGTTCATTAGTTTATTTTCAACGTGGATCTTGCCCAAACGAAGAAGGATTTACTACATAGCAAGGTTATCTTTGTTTTCTTTTCTTTTTTAACGTGAATTTTGCCGAAACGAATAAGGATTTACTGTATATAGGTTTTTTTTTTTTTTGTGAGGGGGGAGGGGATATTTTCAACGTGGATAATCCAAAAGAGAATAATGATATGTACTACATACCATTGATCTAATTTTCAGTACATACTATACATTTTGAATACATGGAGGTATATCGGTAACATTATCGTAACTTATTCTATATTTTACATATGTATAACATTACAAAAAATTATAATTATATTGTATACCAAAACTTATTGAAATATTTACATTTTTTTTTTTTTTCGAATAATGATAATTATATTTTTCCCTGCACCAAATAAATCCCGGGGTTATGTGTTTGCTTCTGTCCGTCAGTAAACGAGTTATAGCAAATCGTTATGAACCGGGTCTCACGAAATCTAGTAAGCAGCCAGGATTATTATGAACGAAGGATTAAAGTATTGCATTGTGAAGGCTATTTATTGGAAGAGTGTAGGGCTGTATGAGGATAATTAAATGATGAGTGACGGTGGTTGTAGACATTATTTGAGAGTTTGGGGTGAAGAGATCGACGTATAATTAAGGGAGGAGATACTCAGCCTTGGTGGAAATTTGCAATCTCTGAACGACCTTCTGGTCTATACAGTATATATTAGTTTCACGAAAATGTTCAGACATGATGTGTACAATAACTAGAAAATATTTAATGAATTCGGAGTATACACTATCATTAACACCAACCTTGACAAACCACCGCTACACTACTGAAGCTCACAGAGATTGATTTGGACTAACATTAGACAACCTTACTGAAGCAAGCAAAATATTATGACCAAAAGCTTGTTACAGGTGTTATTATTATTTTTTTTTGTCTCCACCCTGGCATAACTTTTAAAGAGCGGTCAAACGTCCACGTCCTCAGACTCTCACAAAAATTATAATCATCCTAATTAATGAGGCGAAGATCATTATGGCCGGGCCGCGTTATACGACAGGGCAATTATCTTGGAGTAATGAGGGGGAAACTATTTACGGCAGCGCAAGAAGAAGCAAATGTTGTGTTTTGAGTGCGTTATTTCGATGCCTGTGTGTGTGTGTGTGTGTGTGTGTGTGTGTGTGTGTGTGTGTATGTGTGTGTGTGTGTGTGTGTGTGTGTGTATGTGTGTGTGTGTGTGTGTGTGTGTGTGTGTGTGTAACTCCAATCGGTCGGGGGGAAAGTTGGAGGGGGGGGGAAGGGGGCTAGTGGCAGGAAAAGGGGGAGTATTAGTTGAAGAGGGTTACAACACACACACACACACACACACACACACACACACACACACACACACACACACACACACACATATATATATATATAAACACTTACTCACACACATACATATAAACACACACATTCACTCACACACTCTCACGCACACACACACACACACAGAAAGTCTAGAGCCTGTAGCACGAAAGACAAGAAGCTAGAGAGGAGAGACATGAGGCACGGGGGAAATAGAAAGAAAGGAAGGAAAGATGAAAAACTGAAAGGAAAAGACTAGAGACAGAAAAGACTAGAGACAGAAAAGACTCTAGAACCCTTAAGGGGAGATTCTCTTTGTAGTAAATTGGAGTGATACAAATTCCTATAAACTCTGCCAGGAAACATATACTAATAAGGGGATCTCCTGTTTCGTGGCATGGCTAGGAGGAATAAGTAGCCTTCCAATTTGTTGATAAGAGAAAATCCCCTTAAGTATATTATAGACTATACTGCCTATATCAACAACAACAAAAACAACAACAACAACAACTAACAACAACTAACACCACTTCCCCTTCTCCCTTTCACCTACAAACAAGTGTGAGTGTTAATTATGGGGGAAATTTTGTGTTGGTAATTCTGGAGCAACTGAATCCTCCAAACTCTTCCAAGCAAAACAGAACACCATATATCATTTTTGCCCCTCTGGTCCTGTTTCCTGGCATACTTATTTGGAGGAATCAAGACACTCCAATGTAGGAATGTCGTCAGAAAATTGGAGGTTAGTGAGTCCTTCAAATACTGTCACGAAACACCACCTATATTGAAGGAGTTTGCTTCGTTGTATAGAAGGGGGAGAAGGGGGAGAAAGAGGAAGAAGGGGGAGAAAAAGGAAGAAGGGGGAGAAAGAGGAAGAAAGAAGATAAAAAAGGGGAAAAGGTGAGAAAGAAGAAGGTTGAGAAAGAGGAAGAAGGGGGAGAAAAGGGGAGAAGAGGGAGAAGGGGGAGAAAAAGGGAGAAAGAAGATAAAAAAGGGGGAAGAGGTGAGAAAGAAGGAGAAGGTTGAGTGTGAGTAGAGAATATTGGCAAGAAAAGTTAGAGGGTGTCAGAGGAAAGTACAAAGAGAAGAGAAACATGAGAGTGAATAAGAAATGAGGAGGGAGAGAGACAACACCGGTGAAATGAAGAAGCGAGAGTAATGGAATGATGATAAAAAATAGGAAGCACAAAAAGAAGAACTAAGACGGAGACGAGGACAAAGAAGAAAATGAGAGAGAGAGAGAGAGAGAGAGAGAGAGAGAGAGAGAGAGAGAGCAGTTGATACAAGTGAGAGTAAGCAGGATAAAAAGGAAAAGGTGTAGGCAATTGGGGAGGACAAGAGGAAAGGGAGAGGGAGAGGGGAATACACAAACACTGGTCAGGAAGAGTGGAGAGGAGTGAGAGTGGGAAGGAGTGAAAGGGAGGAAGGAGAGTGGGAAGGAGTGAGTGGGAAGGAGTGAAAGTGGGAAGGAATGAGTGTGAAGGAGTGAGAGTGTGAAGGAGTGAGTGTGAAGGAGTGAGAGTGTGAAGGAGTGAGTGTGAAGGAGTGAGAGTGGGAAGGAGTGAGAGGGGGGGAGGGTGGAGAGTGAGAGGGAGTGAGAGGGGGGAGGGAGGAGAGTGAGAGGGAGGGAGGGAGGAGAGTGGGGGGGGAAGAGGTAAAAGAGAGAAACGAAAAGGGAGACTAGGATAGAGGAATAGGAAGGATGCAAGAGAGGAAACAGAGACGAGGAAATGGAAAGCTGTACAGAGAAGGAAAGAGGGGAAAGTCCGAAAGAGAGAGAGAGAGAGGGAAAAGAAGGGAGGGAGGGAAGAGAAAGAAGATAATAAAGGACGCAAGGGAGGGAGATGAGAAAGAAATAAGAGAGAAAACCTATATTCATACTGAGGGAAGTGGAGAGAATGAGGGAAAAAGATCGATAGATACACATAGAGAAAGAGAGAAAGAGAGAAAGAGAGAAAGAGAGAAAGAAAGAGAGAGAGAGAGAGAATGGAAAATACAAAAGTGCAGGTAGGTGGGGAAGTAGGGAGGGAGGTAGGGAGGTGACGGCGGTAATGAGGGCCTGGAGAGAGTGCCAGCAGATAGGAGTGCCACCAGACAGGAGTGCCAAAGAGGGAAAACAAGAAGCCTGAGATGAGACACGGAGGGACATGAGGGAAAATGATACAACGCTCGAGTTTTTGGCCACAAGGAAACCCACAGAATAATAATTAAAAAACACACACAGACTGGAACATACCGTAGATAACAATAAAATTGAAAGGAATAATAATAATAATAATAATAATAATAATAATAATAATAATAATAATAATAATAATAATAATAATAACAATACTAATACTAATAATAACAATAATAATAATTATAATGATGAAAATACAATAATAATAAATGTTCACGGCAATAATAATATCAATACTAATTATGATTATAGTTAAATACAAAAATAATGAGGAAACTCATTTCATAAAATAAGTTGCTATTAATTTGCTGGTTTAGTCGATATTTCTCAGTTTTGTTTGGGGAAATGGGAAATATTCAGTGTGCCAAAAGTACACTGCCTATGATTAAAGGGATGGTATACTTTTGATAGACTGGAGCGCCTTGATTCCTCCAAAATACGCAAGGAAACAGGCCCATATGAAGAAAAATAATGGTATCCTGTTGCCTGGAATAGTTTGGAGGAATAATTTTATCTAGATTTACCACCCAAAACAATGTGCTATATACTCCCTTAAAAGTTTAATTTATCATATCTAAAGACGTTGTACGAACACTATACAGTATATACACCTCCTTTTCTCCACAGCTTAACAACACAACATAAACAAATAACACAAATATACAACGAACACAAAATAATCAACAAACTCAAAACTAAACAAATTACACAATACAAATAAATAACACATCGTACATATATAACGCTATTAACAAACAAATAAAGCCACTTAATTAAATAATAATGTTATCAACAAACAAATACCACAACAAACAAATGACGTTATCAACAAACAAATATCACAACAAACAAATGACGTTATCAACAAACAAATAACACGACATAAACAAATGGCGTTATCAACAAAGAAAATTAATAACGCAATGAATGGTTTTACTTACGTGTTCTGTGTTTGGTCACTCAGGTCAGGAATGATGGTGGAACTCAACCAAAGTTATCATTCTCTCCCTTATACACCATCCCTGTAATTACACAAAAAAAAAAAAAAAAATAAATTAGATAAAATAAATATATTCGTCTAGATTCTACCATTTTATAACTTATGGTGAACAATGTTATGAATTATGATTTGACTGTATATTAGTGCTTTGAGAGTTAACATTTGATATTCTCTCTTCCACCAGGGGCAGGCACCATACGTGTTACTGGAGTTGGCACCGTTCACACCCACACAGATCAGGGCGATACTAATGACGTCAGAAAATTTGGCGGCCACAATGACGTCACCATCAAAATTGGCGGGAAAAGTGAGGATGTTTTTGTTGTGGACGAGAACGGAGACAGACTGGAGCGGGCGCCCCCCTCCCGCCCGGCCCCTATGTGGAACCAACACCTCCTGAAGCCAACTTTCGACAACCCCTCCAGCAGCAGAGTGGTGACGGCCGTGGGAAAGACCACATTCCTACACTGCCGCGTCACCCATCTTGGAAATCGTGTGGTTAGTTGACTTAGTTAGCTACATTCTATCTCTTGTATAATTTAATCGTACATGAAAGAAATCGTGTGAACAGTCGATATTGTTACATTCTACATCGTGTATAATTCTATCCTACATGAAATAAGTTAAAAACGACCAATTTCATGAGCTTTACTGACAAGTATACAATTTAAATTACATTTAGAAATTTACTTATGAGGGCAGTTGCCGGCAAAAGTTCCAATCCTTCACCTGCAGATTTAATGACCAATATGTGTGTAGTCTTGTATTCCACTCGTACTAAAGTAAATGTGGTTCTCTGTAGCCTATTGTCACACATTTAAGATTTCTTCGTCATCACCTTTCCTTTCTTCTTCTTTACCTGCAATTTTACACCCTCTGCAACACACATCCTCGAGTAAAAAGTGTCATTATCAAACTTGAAACTCCAGTAATTTTTTTCACCACCACCATCATCATCTTTAATAAGTTTGCCATCTCGTCCACCACGCATCATACACTACCATTCCTTTCTTTTCTTCTTCACAACTATCATTACCACCACCATCTTTCCTAACACCACCACCACCACCACCACCAGGTCTTTCATCACTATTGCAATTTCTTTCTCACTTACACCAAAACCACCATTAATGCCAACAAAACAACCAAAACCACCTTAAAATCCACTATTACCTAAACTTCCCACCTCCTCCTCCTCCTTTACTTCTATAGCACCACTTCTTTCTCCTCTTCCTGACAAGCACAACCACCTTCACCATCTCCCACCTCCTCTTCCTCCTACAACACCACTTATTTCTCCTCTACCTGACAACTACCTTCACCTTCACCATCTCCTCCTCCTCCTCCTCCTCCTACAGGTAACATGGATCAGACACAAAGACGTACAGGTGCTGACGGCTGGACTCTTCACCTACACTACTGACGACCGCTTCTCTCCACTCCACTCCGAGGGTTCTGACGACTGGACCCTCCGCCTCGCCTCCGCCAGACTGTCAGACTCGGGTACCTACGAGTGTCAGGTGTCCACGGAACCCAAAATGTCGAGGCTCTACACTCTACAGGTGGTTGGTGGGTGCACCGAGTCATTTTTTTTTTTTTTTTTTTTTTTCGTAATTGTAGTAGTATTAGGAGGTGTGAAGAAGTTCTCTCGTCTTCAGTCTTCACATACTTGTATATACCTTCTTCGTCTTTCCTTCTTCTTGTTCTTGCACTACAACTCTAGATTATAAAAAGTTACATCTTCAGTCTTCATAACCTTTTATACACTTTCTTCATTTTTCTTTCTTATTGTTCTGGCACAACAACTCTAGATTATAATAACTTATATCTTCACTCTTCATAACCTTGTATACACACTTTCTTCGCCTTTCTTCCTGCCTTTCGTTCTTACACTACAACTCTAGATGATAAAAATATTATATTTTACAGTATAATAATAATACATTAATTATTGTAAGTTGCATCTTCAGTCTATTTACAACTTTTTTTTTTTACTTTCTTCCCCATTTCCCGATCTCCTTTCCGGCACTACAACTCTATCTAGACTACGACGAGTTATACACCTGACCGAACAATCTATAATGCAGTGATACAATTAGCAACAGGGCATGTATTCTGCATTTATATCCGGACCGTGTTAATGAAGTGTGTTCCGGTTTTCGCTTTACCGTTCGCAGCGGTACACGCATTTAATTATACACACCAGCGAATTATTTTATATATTTTTTTTTTACGCTTAATGATGAAGAGGCAACTTTTAAAATTAATTATTCATAAACATTTGGCGGCCCCGGGAGATACCACTTTCCATTTACTATGTCGGTTTCTGCTGTGTTGTTGTTGATGTTGTTGTCGCTGTTATTGTGGTTGTTGTTGTTGTTATTGGTGGTGGTGGTGAGTGAGTGATATTTTTCCTGTTTGTTGTTTGTTTGTTTGTTGGTTGGTTGATTGATTGGTTGGATTGATGGTTGGTTGGTTGGATTGATGTTTGGTTGGTTGGTTGGTTGGATTGATGGTTGGTTGGTTGGTTGTTTAGTTGGAATGTTGGTTGGTTAGTAGGTTGGATGGTTTGTTTGTTGTTTGGTTTGGTGAATGGTTAGTTCTATATTTGGTTAGTGTGTTTGCTATGTGTTTACTTCATCAGTGAGTCAGTTTGCCCTCGTTTCCTCTTTCTCACCCATTTTTATTTCTATTTTTCTCACTTTCCCCCCTTCAGTCCAAGTAATTCCAGTTATATTTTTCACCTGTCTCTCCTTTCCATCGGTTTCATTCGTGCTTGCTGTTCCACTTCTCTTATTACCTCCCTACTCCTACAGGGTCTTCCAGGCCTAGGGATGTGATCTTTCATCTTCAAATCAAACTATTTATATCCTTCCTTTCTTCCTTTTATCTTTCTCCTCCCTTCTACCTTAATATTTTTCCTTCCTTTACCTTCTCTATTTTCACTTCCTCCCTCCTCACAACCAATTTCACTCTTATCTCTTTTCTTCCTCCTCCTCTCTACTCCCTTCCCACTTTTCACTATCTATTTTCTCCCTCCCCCTTTCTATATTTCTTCCTTCCCTTTAATTCTCCCCCTCTTTCCTTCCTTCCTTCCCCTCACCCTTCCCTCCGTCTTCCTCCTTTTCTCTCTTTTCACTCGCCCTCCCTCCCTCTCTCTCTCTCTCTCTCTCTCTCTCCTTCCCTCTTCCCATAAGCTCTCCTCCCAGTATAATGAGCATTCCAATTTGCCTTCTGGTGCAGCCGTGGTATTTCCTCTGGCTGAATGGAAGGTAAGCAACTGGTGGTGGAGGCAGGGAAAGAGATAGAAATGAGAAACAGATAGACAGACAGACAGAACGACAAACAGACAGACATACAGAACGACAAACAGACAGACAGACAGACAGACAGACATATATACAGAGCGACAGACAGAACGACAGAGAGAGAGAGAAATATAGAGTGTGTGTGTGTGTGTGTGTGTGTGTGTAAGTGAAGAGGTGGACGGGTTTGTATATGTATTTCAGTGCATATCAAAAAAGGATTGTGTCAGTTCGTCTACAGTTTTATACACTACAGCTTTACCTAAATTTACAACTGTGATTTATTTCAGCACTGCAGCCGTATACTATATATATATCTATCTAGTTATTGTTTCAAGGGGATAATCTGTTGTGTGTAAATTGGAGTCTACTTAATTAAGGGAGTGATAAACTTTTGGTATCCTACAGTAGAACTCCTCGATTCCTTCAAACTATGCCAGGAAACAGGACTAGATGGAAACACTGACAATGGTGACCTGTGGTTTGGAATGAATACCCCAATGGAAGTCTACTCATTGGGGATCTGTTTCGTGGCAGAGTTTGGAGGAAACAGAGATATTCCAATTCACCAACAAAAGAATTTCTATCCCCTTAAGCTCAACTTTAAACTCGGTGTGCGTGTGCGTGTGTTTGTGTGTGTGTGTGTGTGTTCGAGTTTGAATGTTTGCGTATAAAATAAAGTGACAGCGGCGGATGTGTGAACGTATTATTTTGTGTACTTATAAATGTGAAACCTGATAAATATGGAAATGTGAAGCGAATAATCATATGATTCAACATTTCAATGATTTCCTGATGTATAATTAAGTTAGAACCATCACACTCGGTTGACGCATGTGAGGCATTTACCATATTGTGTGTTTCGGCTATCCACTCTTTATTACTCAAAGAACGGTTCCTATTTCTTTCTATTTCCTTCCTGCTTACTGTCTCACCTCTCTTTCACCTTCTTCTGGCGCTATATGAACTCGCTGTTGCGGCAACTAATATCAATCAATCTCGTCTCTATCTGTCAATAATTTTTCAGGGGGTTATAATCTTTTGGTACATTAGAGTGCCTCGTTTCCTTCATAGTATGCCAGGATACAGGACCAGATTAACTAACACAAATTTTGGTGCCCTAATGCTAGGAATGGTTGTTGTTGTTGTTGCCGTTTACGAAACTGTCTGTCTGAGTCTGGTTGACAGAAGCCGGGCAGATGCTCGGACCCCCAAAAGGGAGTCGGGAGATAGCGAGATCTGTTTCGTCGAAGGCAACATAGGAGGGGACAACTGTCTCACAGTCATGTACCCCGAGCCAACGAACCCATAACCTCTCTTGTTGTGGCACTCATTGGTACTCCCGAGCCAATTAACCCATCCCAGAAGGAATGAGAAATAGTAAGAAAGACAATAGAACAGGCCAATGTGTGGTAGAGGATGCCAAATTCCTCATTTCTTGATAGAGCCAGCCCTCACCAGGAAAAAAAAAAATAGGAAGAGGAAGAAAACATACGCCAAGCCCCGTATGGAAGGAAGAGGAGAGAGTTGGAGGAACATCAGTCTTGTGACTATGGCTTCAACTCTAAACCTCTCAGGGATGCCGTTGGTTCACCACAAAGATGGACTCATCCGCCTTGGGAACAGCATTTCCTCTGAACCAGGACAACCCAGTGCCCCAAACATTCCCAACTCATACGACTCACCCAAAATGCAAGAAAGTATTACACAGAGGTGAACCGGTGGTACAGGAATGTTATGATGAGATATACCACCCATCGCGGTGGCTTGGAATGGTTTGGAGGATTCAGTTGCTCCATACAGAATTACCATGCAACAGTCTACTACCTCGTTCAGTAGTTCGTTCACATCTGGAGTGACGAGACTTTTTAGAGTAGTAGTAAAAATGATAAGGGAAGTACGACAAGGGTGGCTGTAATTTCACGCTATATTATAAGAGAGAAAGAGAGAGAGAAAGAGAGAGAGAGAGCTAAGACGCCGCGCTTCAAAAACATTCCTAGCACAGCCACACAAAGACCAACGTTGGCACGGAAGAGGAGGAGTAGGGGAGAGGAGGAAAAGAGGAGGAGGAGGAGGAAAAGAGGAGGAGGAGGAGGAAATATGAGGAGAGGAGAAGTAGGAGTAGGAGAGAAGAAGTAGGAGAGAAGGAGGAGTAGGAGAGAAGGAGGAGTAGGAGAGGAGGAGCGGTAGGAGAGGAAGAGTAGTAGGAAAGGAGGAGTAGGAAGGAAGGAGATTTGGGATATTGGATAGAAAGGAAGGAAAGGAAAGGAAATCTGATCTCGAAGAAGGGTATTGAAGGAGACATATTTATTTTGGGAATTAACTCGATCCATATTATAGTTTGGAACATATAGTACAGTAAGTCTGAGAAATACCACAATCCCGATCCCCAGTAATACAAAGAGATTCTGTGACTAGGAATGTCTATAACTTACTAGGAATACCAAAAACGCGTGACAAAAACGTGACATTTAGGTCTTCAAGCACGACCTCTGTTATAACGATGTGTGTGTGTTTCATAATTTCCGTTTTTGCGCTACCGTATTAAAGCACACACACACACACAAAAAAAACAAAAAAAAAAAAACACAGTTTCCATTACGACCAGACGGAATATTTTGCTGCATAAACCAAATGTGTCGATCTTGAGAAATTATTTAAAGTCACGGTTGAAAGACCGAACTGAGAAGGACGTACAGTACTCAAATACGAACGGTATGATTGGCTGTAAATAATTATACCATTAATTAACACTTGACGTCTTAACCATTTTCGTTATAAGTCGTACATTAATTTTTCTATAGGATTCCCCCTTCGTTTACTAACTACTCTTATTGAGTTTAAAATTAACAGTAGAACAAAATCTTATGTAATGCATAGACTAATCACAAAAATATTCCACGTTACAGAGAAACTACGATTGTCTAAAGTTATAATATTATTAATTTTATGTTTATCTTTGTGTGTATGTGTATGGATGTTTATGTGTGTGTGTGTGTGTGTGTGTGTGTGTGTGTGTGTGTGTGTGTGTGTGTGTGTGTGTGTGTGTGTGTGTGTGTGTGTGTGTGTGTGTGTGTGTGTGTGTGTGTGTGTACAGAAGCAAGGGCGCATGTGTCGGGCCCACAGGAGGTACACATGGTGAGTGGCAGCAACATCAACCTGACGTGTGCAGTGAGTGGCAGTCCAGAACCACCCCTCCACATCTACTGGTACCGTGGCGCCACACTCGTCAACTTCAGCTCGAGGGGCGGCATTAGTGTGGTGACGGACAAACTCTCACGCACCTCACGCCTCGTCCTCACCAGAGCCACACCGGCAGACTCGGGAAACTACACGTGTGCACCAGCCAATGCTGAACCAGCCTCTGTCAGTGTGTATATTCTTGATGGTGAGAGTAATATTAATTGTACTGTAGTGTGTGTGTGTTGGATGTGTGTGTTAGGGGTGTTGGATGTGTGTGTTAGGGGTGTGTGTGTGTGTGTTAGGGGTGTGTGTGAGCGTGTGTGTGATGGGGGGGGGGGTGAGGGGCGGTGTGTTTGTGTGAGGCCTTAAATACTTTACAGTTTTGCATATACTAAATTTAAAAGATGTCTCTAGTATATGTTTGTCTTAATTCACAATACATCAGCCGAAGAAGGTGAAATATAAAGTGAAAAAGTCAGGGCATGCAGTAATAAGTCTAAAAATAATTGACTTCATTAGTTATTAGTACGTTTTAAATTCATTATGTACTGAAAACAATGTGGTTCCCTTCCCAACAGGTGAACAGCCAGCAGCGGTACAGGGAGGCGACAGTACCCGGGTCCACTGTCCCACACGCCTGGCACTCCTCCTTTTGAGTGCCACACTAGAGGCACTCACACACAGATAGTTACTCTTACGCACGTACACACAAACACGCTGATTTACTTAACGAGCACAACTACATCATATACTTATCCACTGTCACGTGCACAAACACACTTAAATGTATCTCTATTTGATTTACACTGATTTGCTAAGTACACAAAATTACCCACTAATATGTATAATTATATACTTGTATTCAGACATTATAAGATAACTATCACATACTAACAACACAACGTCACTGGCAAACCATTTAATATTATAAAACACACATGACACAAAGTACTTCTTGCAATCTTTTGCAAATTAATCTATATTTCAACGATATCAAAGAAAGTAATAGGAGTTACGTTGTTCCTGAGATGTGCATAAATATATAAACATATACATGATCATAGAGAAGGTGAGGTTCGCAAGTGTGGTGTGTGTGTTGTGTAGGAGAGAGTTAGCTGCTGTAGTTATATCATTTATATGTATAGTGTGTGTGTGTGGGTCGGGTCATGGGTCGGGGGAGGGGCAGGTTTTAGGTGTATTTATGTCATAGATATGTATGTTTTGTGTGTAAAATCAGGTGATGTTACATATGTTAGGTAAGGCTGAATTTTAAAGGGTATGTCTCTGAAAGGGTTTCCTAAAACTGAATAAAATAGTTTGCAGTAGTCAGAATTATAAGATATAGATGTAAGAAATCCAAGATATTGACAGTCGTATTCTTGTTTTGAAAAGATAAAGATAGATTAGGTCAGGGTACGCTAGGGTAGGCTAGGTTAAAGTTGGTTCAGCTAGGAATGAACAGGTCAGGCTTGGACAGATGAAGGGGTATAACGTCGTTGAAATGGGGACTGTGTATTAATTAAGGGGGTAGTATCCTTTTGGTACAATTGAGTCCTCCAAAGTATGCCAGGAAACAGGAACAGATAAACAAAAGTAATGGTGGATTATTGCCTGTAATAGTTTGTAGGAATCAGTTGCTCCAGATTTATCATCACTATACTCTCCCCTTAACCTAACTGTGCCACGAAACAGATTGTCTAAACTGTGACTTCCTGTTTCATGATATAGTCTGGAAGAATCAACAGCCCCCAAGTCACTGCAAACATCTTAACTCCTTACAGCTGGCACTAAGAACAGGAGAAGAGACGGTCGTATTCTCTAAGTTTGTGTACCATTGTAAAGCTTTAATGTATGTACCATCTACCTGCACTCATCACCTTCACCTTCACAACAACCACCAATAAAATAATACACCCTGAGTAAAGTGTAATAATTCAGTTGCCGGTCGTTCCAAGGGTTCCGTAATATATAAGGGAGAAAATAATGATATACAGTCCATTCCAAGATGCAAGTTATGGTCTCTCTTCTTCCTGCCCTTCACTGCTACTTTACAGCTTCTGGTCGTGTTATATTTGAAGGGAGAAACTAATTTGTATTTTAATGTGTTCAATCATAGAGGAATTAAATTACTTATGTGAGGGTGTAATTATTCCCCTGCATTTCCTTGTACTGTACATGTATAAAATTAACTATTAGCATGGTTTACTTCTTTTAAATTTACAAGTTAATTATGGGGATAATTCCCTTTTGTTACATTGGAGAGCCATGATGCCTCCAAAGTATGCCAGGAAACAGGACCATATGAACAAAAGTAATGGTGTTCTGTTGCTTGGAATAGTTTTGGAGGAATCAGTTGCTCCAGATTTACCAACACTGCACTTCCGAACCCTTAAGAGTTACTGAACGTGAGGAGGAAGGACGGAACTTGTGTATTAAACTGGACAAGACCAACACCTCTTTATAGCCAGAGTCTAGACTAAATGCTGACTGTGAGCTCTAAAAGAAAACACACCATATTATACCTTATACGACTCCCTTCAGCAGATAAATCATGACACATTAAGTTAAAGCTCAAGCCTCCTCAAAGACCCTCGTTCGTGAAGATGTCGTGAAGGTGTCGTAAGGAGGTCGTAATGTGTCGTGAGGGTGTCGTGAGGGAAATATCATGAATGTGTCGGAGGGGGAAGAGGAGGAGGGGACAGAAGAGGCGGAAAAAATAGGATGGGGAAAATAGGAAGGAAAAGAAAAGGAGGGGAAAGAATAGGAGGGCCAAGAATAGGAGGGCGAAAACTAGGAAGGGGAAAAATAGGAGGGGAAAAAAATGAGGTGGGATAGAAGAGGAGAGGGGAAAAAAGGAGGATAAAAATAAGAGGGTAAAAAGTGGAGGAGGAGGAAGAAGAGGAGGAGGAAGAAGAGGAGGAGGAAGAAGAGGAGGAGGAAGAAGAGGAGGAGGAAGAAGAGAAGGAGGAAGAAGAGAAGGAGGAAAAAGAGAAGGAGGAAGAAGAGAAGGAAGAAAAGGAGGAGGAAGAAAAGGAGGAGGAAGAAGAGAAGGAGGAAGAAGAGAAGGAGGAAGAAGAGGAAGGGGAAGAGGAAGAGGGACGAGAACCAGGAATATGACTGTCCCTGCTACATACGGGATGGTGTACACGTTCCCATTCCGGTCAAAACAACCTCACCATTCCAGTTTCGACTCTACTTTTCACTCAGCTTGGTAACGATGCCATTCCTATAAATTTTGGGAGGAAAAAATAAACATATTGCCTTGCCGTACATCAGTGGAGGAGTGAATTGGGGAGGGGAAGGGGAAGGTGATGGTGTGGTGATGATGATTGTGGTGTTAGTGGTGATGGTGGTGGTGGTGGTGGTGGTGGTGGTGGTGGTGGTGGTGGTGGTGGTGGTGGTGACGATGGTGTTGGTGGTGGTGGTGGTGGTAGTGGTGATTGTGGTGGTGGTGGTGGTGGTAGTGGTGATTGTGGTGGTGGTGAGGTTGGAGGAGAAGCTTGAAGGGGGAGGAGGTTTGAGTGATAGTGGTGGTGATGTTGGTACTGGTGGTAGTGATGGTGGTGGTGGTAGTGATGATGGTGATGGCAGACAGGGTGAGTTTAGAGAGCTTTAGACCGTTGAAGTTGGAGGAGGAAGAGATTAAGTGGGTTGAGATTCGAGTAGTAATGGAAGTTGGATTACGGGGACAGCTTGCACTGACGATGGGAAGGTCAAGGTGCTGATGAGATGATAAGAGTTAAAGTGGAAAGTTTGAAGTGTGGGGGTGAAAATAAAGTGACGAGTTTGAAATGTGGGGGTGGAATTAAAGTGACGAGTTTGAAATGTGGGGGTGAAAATAAAGTGACGAGTTTAATGTGTGGTGAAAATAAAGTGACGAGTTTGAAATGTGGGGGTGAAAATAAAGTGACGAGTTTAATGTGTGGTATAGTGGAATTAAAGTGGCGGGGTTTAAATGTGGTAGTGGAGTTAATAGTGGAACAAGATTAACGGGAGTGGCGTTAGTAAAGTATTGCCTTGGGTGTAAAGATTGTTGATAATACTTCTCATATTTAGAATTGAAGAGGAAAGGTCGAAGGGGATCATAAAAGTGGTGCATGATAGATGTAAGGATGGATGGATGGATGGAATGAAGGTGTTGGAGATGTTGACAGAATGTAGAGAGGAAGGAGGAAGGAAGGATGGATGGGAGGAAAGGAGATAGGAAGGGAGGAAAGGAGGTAGGAAGAATGGGAGGAAGGAAGGGAGGAAAGGAGGTAGGAAGGAAGGGAAGGAAGGGAGGAAAGAGATAGGAAGATGATAGGAAGGAAGGAAGAAGATAGGAATGGAGGAAAGGAGGTATGAAGGAAAGGAGGTAGGAAGGAAAGGAGGCAGGTAGGAAGGAAGAGGAGGTAGGAAGGAGAAGGAGGTAGGTAGGAAGGAAAGGAGGTAGGTAGGTAGGAAAGGAGGTAGGTAGGAAGGAAAGGAGGTAGGTAGGAAGGAAAGGAAGTAGGTAGGTAGGAAGGAAAGGGGTATGGAGAGTGTCAGTAGCGGCGGCGGCAATTAACACATAAGCCCACATCAAACGCTCGACAAAAATGGTGGAATAATCCCATTGGGCTGGCGCGGTACATTAGGCAAGTGAGGGCGTCGTTTGGGTACATTACGAGGACGGACCGGGGGACAGTCCTCAACAACATTTCTTTCCCATTTTTTAGATCTTTCAACAAATACTGACTTTCTGTTATGCTTTCCATCTCTATATCAGTCTTTATCTCTATCTATATTTTTATCTATATGTCTCTCTATTTCTATCTCTATTTCTGTCTACATCTATCGATCGATCTTTGTGTGTGAAGGTCATAGTAAATTTTTTTTATAAACTACTTCGGCCAAGCACATACAAGGACAGTCGCCCCAAGAAGTGAAATGATGGTCTGTGTTCTCAAACTGTTACGACCTCTGAGCTTTAGGGAGCGTGAGGGGGTCGGGACCATTACAAGGGAGCTGAGACCCCATTGCAGGTGCAGATCTAAACTTATGGTTACTGTGCAAATATCTACGTGTGTACAGTTGTCTCAAGGTATTTCTTTACCTCTTGTTTAGTGTCTGGAGCAGGTGTGGCAGAGTAGCAATACTCGAGCTACACATGAATGAGACCAATATCCCAGCTGAATCATATTTATGAATAACTCAATGAATCAGTGCCTCGTAGTCTTCAGTAGACTATCGTTCATCGTAAAATATGCGCACTACTTTATAATATTATATAATGGTCTTCATAAAGACCTTTATTTTATAGAGGTGCAGGTCTTTATCTTGCTCTGAATCAGATGTAATTCGAACGTGAATACCTTAGGCAACTGTACATGGGGTCAGGATAAGTAGAGGAGGACCCCACCACATGTTGTGTCTATACTGTACTGATATTCAGATCCAAAGTCCTGAATGGGGCGAATAAAGGTGACCCCAGCATTTAGAGATATATACATACCGGTATATGAATCAATGCTACAGATCTCAACAGCTATAGATTCGCTTTCAATTTCTAGGTGTTGCAGGATAACTTGGCATGACCGTACCTAGTGCTGTGAATGAATGAAGGCAGTGTTTGTTGTCAGAGGGATATTATGCATGAAGTGAGGGGACGCGGCTGAGTGGAGTGCGTGGTTAGCATACTGTCCCCTCCTCGTAATTCATTCACTGGCAGGGGCTGATCATGAGGCAACTACCCACCATCATAAAACAACGCTACCTGCTTACTTAACACACACACACACACACACACACACACACACACACACACACACACACCGTGGCTTACAACGATATGTGGTGGTACAATTAAAGCTCTCTCTAGTTCACACACACGCGCACAAACACACATCACGGTTTACTTACGACGCTATTTAAAGCAAGCACACACACTACACACACACATCACGGTTTACTTACGACGCTATTTAAAGCAAGCAACACACACACACACACACACACACACACACACACACTCGTACTGCAGCATCCCCAAACAGCCCTCTATCATCACTGAAACATGACCCCCTATACCACCCTGCCGACACGCTAACTACGCCTCAAATTACAAGGCTCATGGGCACGGCGAGGGGAGGTGTGTGTGTAGGTGTGTGTGGGTGTGTGGGTGTGTGGGTGTGTGTGTGTGGGGGGGGAAATTAAATACAATGGAGAATCGGTAAATGGGTTATAGGGTACTGCATGGTTGATTTAGAGAGAGAGAGAGAGAGAGAGAGAGAGAGAGAGAGAGAGAGAGAGAGAGAGAGAGTGAGAAGAGAGAGGAGAGAGAGAAGAGAGAGAGAGAGAGTGAGAGAGAGAGAGAGAGAGAGAGAGAGAGAATGGAAAGGGTTAATATGGTATCTATCAGTAAATCGAAGGGTTAATGATTCCCGCAAACTACAG
>JAWZYT010006717.1:0-27400 GCA_034508575.1 Petrolisthes manimaculis
ATATTAATAATTAAATCTAACCAAACATAACTTAACACAGCCCCACTTCGTATCACCATTAACATAAACATTCAATAAACAATACACCTAATCCAGTGCCTAGCTAGTTTATCCCACGTCAAGATACAATTCCCAGTAGTAAGAAAGACTAAGGAAGGACTATAGTGATGGTGGTGATGGTGATGGTGGTAGTGGTGGTGCGGACAGACAGACAGACAGACAGACAGACACTGGGGGATTGTCTTACCATACGTATCGAGTGATGTTTATGTCTAGCCATTTGCATACCAGCCGCCTTTTTTACTCTCCTAGCCTAGAGAATGTGTGCTTAGAATGCCAGACAACAGGCTCTTCCTTTTGTCTTATACCAAGCTCCCCTTTTCTCCTATTCCAACACATTTTTTCCTTCCATTTTTAGCAAAATATATAAACACGACTAACCTCCTATATTATATTTGCCTTATAAAGAATACTTGCATGGGTAGACGCAGAAAAAAAAATAAAACAAGAACAAAAAAACTTTCATCTGAATTCAGACCGAGATGCTGTTCCCTTATCCTAAAGAGAAAATAAAAAAATAACTAATATTTTTTTTTCCTTTTCCACCAACCTCAAGAGAAGTGTGGATGCAAGGGAGAGCAAAAACAATCTCTTTTTATTTAAGTTTAGATAGACTGGCAAACTATTTTCTTACCATATCTTCGTGTAATTTTAGGATATAATGAGATACCTGTAGTTTTTTCCAGGTTGATCATTCGTTAGAGAAGAGGATTCACGATATAATGGCTAGAGGTTGGAATTTTCTCAGAAGCAACTAAAAACCTGATCGACTGAAAAAACTTGCCAAATGAATTACTCCTCTAGTCAGCAGACAGAAACAATTAATTTAATGTTATAAATTTATGTAAATAAGTAGACCAATAAATAAAAAAGATGCTGTTTCCTTCCTTTGTTGGAGGAAGAAAGTGGAGGAAGAAAGGCCAACAAAAAGTTCACTATTTTTTTCTCCTCCTCCTCCTCCTCTGTCCTGTCTAGCATGAGAGTTGGCTGTTCCCCGCATTGCAAATTATTCTCCTAAACGGATGTGCAAAAAAATATTCATACTAACAACTGGGATTCATGACAACATTGTAACTCGAGTAACGTGAGTGTGCCTGAACTCTTTTTTATTATTATTATATTATTATTATTTGGTGTTTATACTCCATTGACATACTTTTAATATTTAAGTTACCGGTATATATAATTTTCTTGTTTGAGTTATTACTTCCTCTGACTCATGATGAACTACTGAAAGGCTGTTGAAGGAAGAGACATAATTAATACTCGTGCCTGTACACACTCAAAACTCACACACACACACACTCCAACACAAACACCAGCAACACTCCAACCAATACTCACACACCGAACACAAAAATCCCCAACAACACTCTCGCTAAAACACAAAAACACAAAAACCCACACACAATCACCACCACCACTCCCACCCGTACACACACACACACACAACACCTACGGAACCCATAAACTTACATAAGAGCTACACGGTTTATAAAATGTCAGGTTTAAAAAATCTATACATAAACTTGGACGTAACATTTATAATTCCATCAATACTTTGAGAGAACTAGGGAGAGTTAAGGCGAGATTGTATTGTTACTATATTTGAAGGCTACTGATTCCTCCTAACTATACCAGACAACAGGACTCCCTCAATGGTCCATTAATATGGCATCTGTTTCGTGGCATAGTTTGCAGGAATCAGAGACCTTCCAATCCACCCAAAAAAGAACCTCCCGTTAAACATTCATGGGGTCCGAATGTGTATACAAGGATTTGCATATCGTCAATATTTATCATTCCCGCCGAGGCGAAGGTTCGGATAAATGCAGTGTTTCGCAGCAACGCAATTTTTTGGCTATAATGTTGTTTTTAGAGGATATGGTGATCAGATGGGAGTCCAGATAAGTGTGTACAGTTTGTAAATGTTGACATTTATATTTAGTTTGAATATTGCATTACAATTCCTATACTATATGGGTAATAGGAGTTTATAGTTCATTGCTATGTAATGTATATAAGTAGTGTAATGTAGTGAGTTAAGATACATGTAGTCTGTATATTTTATCAAGGGAACTCAGAAAGGTATATAGTTTGTAGGTAAAGATAATACGAGCTTTGTGATTAGATACATCAGAACAGGTATACACTTTGTACAGGGTTGACCAGATGCGTGTACAGTTTGTAAAAGTATAAAATGGAAGTCTGTGATTAGTTGGGATGAGTTCAGATACGCGTTCAGTTTGGATACCTCTACTGGAATTGTCTGGATTACTGGATAGCTTGGAAAACAAAACTAATTTAGCTTCGATGCACACACACACACACACACACAGTACCTATACTCGTGTAGAGAGAGAAAATTTCATGGGGCTATTTTGACTCTGGAAAAAAAAATACATTTGAGAATACCCGTGCACAAGGGAAATAATATATATATATACTATAGCATACTTATAATATTGATCCCATGGTCGAATAAATAAACACTACAAAATCGTTTTATCATTGAAAACTGCACTGTATTTTCTATATTTGTCATAGTTTGGAGCCCAGTAAGATGTTACGTGTTTTATAGAATGTAAACCTACCACCAAAAAGTAATGTTGACGTTGTGTTTGGTCATGTAGATAATGATAATATACAAAGTTACATATCGTCTATATAAAAATTCCGTCACAATAGAAACATGATACAACAACACAATTCTTTAAATTCCTGAGACTAGTTTCTTCTTTTCAATTTTCTTGTAAATTAGACCAGAAAAACACTTATAACGGGAGTTCTAATACTGTAGAGAACAGACACTGATATATATATATATATATCAGACCATTCAGTGAGTACTTTTGGTGAATGAGGGTGTTAATAATTGAAGATCCACGCCAATCACAGTAACCAGAACTCCTCCTCCCAGACAACACAATTGTATTAATGTAGTTAAAACAAATAGGACAGGCGGGGAAAAAGATCTGTCAGCGAGTACACAACTTTAATGTCAGATACTGGGTGGTATAAAAAAATAATAAAAAAATAGGAAAGTGACAAAACCGGAGCCGCCTGTATCGACTGCATTTGTGGAATCGGCTTTGGTGGGGGGGCGACGAGAGCTGCAGCCGTGACGACATGAAGATTACCACCACGCGCTTTTTGTGTTGTCCTCGCTGTTTTAATAATAATAATAATTAATACTCTTCTCCAAATTTCTGCATTCTCCTGCAAATGTAAACATAATAAAATGCATCAAGGTTGTGAATCGTAATGTTCTACCAGAAAAATGTTGAAGATTGGAGAGGAGTTTGAAGAATAAATATATAATTATAGTCATGAGTAAAGGTATGTTCCCAGTGGTGTAACCCACATTTTGAAAAGAGGAAATATTATGCAATAACTTTTCTACGATGATTAAATTATGATATTGGCTGAGGCTTGATAATAATGCATTCGGTACGAATCTATTATATTTTATTCCCAAACTAATTCCGTACAAACGACTTTAGATCCTCAAACACAAATTTTTTCTCTTTCTCTCTAGAATATATATATATATATTATATATATATATATATATATATATATATATATATATATATATATATATATATATATATATATATGTATATGTATATAAAGAAAATCACCAAAAATCATCAGATTGGAAAATCCTCCCCATTAAACCATTAGCAATCCTCCCCGTGAACCCCAGCACGAAACGACCCATTAAACGAGTGGAATGACCCAATAAAACCCATGTATTATCACTTCCAAATTTGCCGAATCACTCCCCAAACCCACCTGAGATCAGTCCCCCTCAAACTGACTTGACATAGTCTAACCCTTTAAAGCTGTCATCTCTATCCATTCATAAAAGTAATCTAAATAATCTTAATTTCCCTTCGTCAGTTACAAAATTTTCATAATGTGTCTCACTGTGAGTGTGTGTGTGCATATTCAAATACAGTACGGTACTTGTTTAGAGTATATCCAGTACAGTATATCATTCTAATTCCTCCCTTCCTTCCTGTCTCTTTTATCTTTTCCCTTCATATCTCCTTTCCTCTCATTAATGAGTCCTTTGAACTCACTCACTCACTCACTCACTCTCTCTCTCTCTCTCTCTCTCTCTCTCTCCATACAACAATTTTATATACCGTAATAAAAATTATAAAAATTCACGATAAGTAACAGCGCACATGAACCTGGACATCATAAAATACTAATAATATAATATATAAAAAGGAAACATTAACAAAGCACAAACATTTCTAACATGGACATAAAAAAGTTGCTTTCTAAAAATGGCACAGCTGGGCTTATGAATTCCGCGTCCCAAACTATTCAAACTATGATGTGCTGTTGCTAAATTTAATGCACGAGTCGTAGTGCTCACAGTTTGTATGTAACACGTGGGTGAGAAAATAGCTAAAATAAAGTGAAATTTAATGACACCTAAGTTTCATACAAGTGAGTGAGTGTCCCTTTACTGCAGACACCCAATTTGTGTTACTCCATATCTTTGATTTTGTGTTTAAGTGAAGATTTAATATCCTGTGACCTTGTTTTGTTACGGTGACCTACTCTGGCTACAGTGACTCATTTTTTGGTCGTTAATGTCCTTGGTTTAGTCATTTTGTGCCAGTGTCTTATCGGTACAATGACCTAACAACATAGGATAGGAATTCCTCGCTGTTTCCTCCCTTCGTGTCTAAAGTTGAGCCCTGCATTGGACCGTAAAAATATTGTTCATTCTTTATTCTACACTGGTCCCTCATTAACACTATAAAAGAGCAACTGCCGGACACACGACAACACAGACTATTACACAATACTCTTTACCTTGGCTGTGGCGAGCAATCTACGTGAGGAAAAATAGAATTGCCAACATTTCGTCTGCATGGAAGAAAAATACATAACACTAACATTACCTACGCAACAAAGATGATACTGAAAAATATATCTTGTCAGGCATGTACTTTAACCAGAATAAAAATATAAAGGTATCAAGTTTCATTACTTTTTACGTCGCCGCGTTTAAAAAATGTCTGATTAATGTTCCATGTCTTTGTTGTAATGTACAGTACTGAATAAAATGTTTGAAAATATTGCAAGACATACTTGTCAACGTACTATTCTACAAATATAAACGTTGCGTAAGAAAGGCTCCTTACGACGTTTCAAGAACCCGATGTTCACGAATATTAGCTTAGGGAATCACATTCGATAACATCATCATCATATTCAGTGCACATTCTTCTAACTTACTTTCCTTATTAAACATAAAAGCAATTGGAGTATATAATAAGTGCAATTTTTTCTTCCTCAGGAGCAGTTCACAACATAGGACTTGTACCATCACAAAGCGGATATCCAGTCTTTTAAAGGAGGCTCTCTTAATGAAATATTAGTAGGTCACCAATTCCTCCAAACCATGACAGGAAACAAACTAACCCAATATCCTAATAGAAGGTCTATTTCGTAACCCATCTTGGAGGAATCAGTCCGATACTGTAGCCAACAAAATATATTCAATCCTATAAGAGACGGTACGGTACTAAAAAACGGGTTGACTGGCTGGAGTGGGTGGGAGATACAGACAGGGACTAAAAGATCGTACATTTTTCAGGAAATTTCCATTCTACAAGTTACACAACTGGCTGAGTTGAATAAGTTTCCGCCAAGGGACAACGGAAATTACTTTAGCTTTGTCCCAGAACTTTGTCTCTTGTAGCCATCACTATACAGGATACCGGTAGAAAAAAAAAAAAAGTACTGTATAAAGAAAAATAAGTATACAGAACCTTGGACCTCGAATATATTAGGTATTATTACTTTTATTTCGTTTCAGCTCCACAATCCACACCACCATTCTCACTCAACAACCACAACTACCATTACCTCACGACCTACATATTCATCCCTCATCTAACTATCGAACTCAACTATTAATATGACCATAAGCTCTCTCTCACAACCCCACCCTACCAGAACCCTATTCACAATCAACTTTCCACAATCACAATCCGTCATTTTCCAGGCTCGAACACTACCACCATTTATCCCTTCCCCTCCCTCCAAACAACACAAACTAAAAAAAAAAAAACGAGTATATACGACCACCTGGGGACGCATAAAATCGCACACGCATATTCACAAATGTACCCGAAAGACCACACACACACACACACATTGTACTCATCCAGATCATTCTTAAACACAATAAAAGGCATTTGTATCCAGCATGACACATACACACTTGTACCCATCCAGGTCCCTCTTACATACAATGAAAAGCTCTTGTATCCAGCATGACACACACACACACACACACACACACACACACACACACACACGAACTAACTAACTACCTGCTACTCGAGCCACCTGGGGACAGTGGCCAATAGAGCCCCAGGAATGGATTACACGTGGCTATCTTGTCAGTGTTGGAGTGTATATATACGTTGTTGTTGTTGGGGGGGGGGGGGGGGGGGAGGAGGAGGAGGAGGAGGAGGAGGAGGGGATGTGAGTGCCTACGCGTGGTGGCCTCTGGAGTGGGTTTGAGGAGGGTTTCATTACTTTTGCCTTGAGTATGAGTGAGATTGCGTTCGGTTCCGTACTGTAAATATAGGGATTGCGGGTTGGGAGTGAGTTGTAGCTAGGGATTGAGGGTTGGGGTGAGTGGTGGAGTGTTGTAACGATGGATTGTGTGTTTTGAGTGAGTTAGAGTTGGGTATTGTAACTGTGTATTGTGAAATGGGAGTGAGAGTGGGGGTGTTGTAACTAGGGATTGTATGTTGGGAGTAAGTTAAGAGTAGGTTGTTGTAACTAGTGATTCTGTGAGTGTGAGTTAGAGTAGGGAGTTGTAACTAGGGATTTTGTGTTTGAGTTAGTTAAAGTAAGGAGTTGTAAATAGGGATTGTGTTAGATTGAATAAAGAGTTGGGTGTGTGTATATATAAATTGTGTATTTGAGTGAGCTACAGTGAGGAAATGCATATATATATATAGTGTGTACTGGAGTAAGTGAGCGAGCGATACAGTACGAATTGTGGGGTGGGGATGTATTTGGGTACGATTGAATTGTACTGCAGTAGTGTCTGAGGTACTGTCAATATTGATGTACCTTGCATATATACTGTATACTGTGACTCTCGTGGTATTATTATATGGGGTTGGAATGCATTTGCGTGTGGTGTGATGCGATAGATAGATTGATGCGATTTCGGGTGTGTGGGACTGGAGTGCATTTGTGTGGAGTTGAGAGGATATGATCAAGATTGTATATTATATCAAATAGGTTTCAACATTTCTAAATACAGAAATGTTACTGCTCGTGGTTAGTGAGGGAATGAGTTTAGGTGAGTTTTGAGTGCGAAGCATGTGGTGAAGCTGTGTGTGTGAGAGAAAGGGAAGATACACATACTAACATTAATACACACACATACACACACCAACACGAGAGCCACTATACACTAACACCGTAGAGAGCGCACACGTAAACTAGGACACACCATCATTATCATTATTGTCCTCTGAAAGTATGGGGTGCGAGTTTGTGCGCCGAAATACAAGCTGTGAATATTCCCTCGTCGGGGTATTTACATGCATGTGCGTACCCCTGTGTGTGTGTATATAGGATACTTGCATGGGTGTATGTTCATATAATGTATATACGCACGCTTTCAAACTGAGAGAGAGAGAGAGAGAGAGAGAGAGAGAGAGAGAGAGAGAGAGAGAGAGAGAGAGAGAGAGAGAGAGAGAGAGAGAGAGAGAGAGAGAGAGAGAGAGAGAGAGAGAGAGAGAGAGAGAGAGAGAGAGAGAGAGAGAGAGAGAGAGAGAGAGAGAGAGAGAGAGAGAGAGCGTATTTAGTGGTATACTGAACGATTTCTGTACAATTCTCTATGACACGTATTACTGGGAAATCAGTTCTGATCGAATAGGAGAGTTACTCACTGAGAGAATAAGAGGCTTGAAAGTTAAATAACCAATGAGCAATAAGTGACACGATTGTACTCAAGACTATATTGTAGTTAGTACGGTACTAGTATGGTTAGTATGAGTTAATAGAACGTCTCATATAGCTTAATGGGTGCAAGACTCAGGTGTAAAGATAATAGGATTCTTATCGCACGAGTTTGTATAAAGTGTGTGTGTGTGTGTTCGTGTGTGTGTGACTGCTTCTTTCCATGCAACTCGTGTCGTATGCGTGTGTTGGTGTGCGTGTAAGTTGGGGTTTTGACGCGTCGATGTGAGCTCATTAGTATTTGTGACTGTGTGTGTCCGAGGGCATTTTCGGTTCTTCGGGAGTATTTATTCCGTTCGAGCAGCAATTAGTCCAAGACAATAGTTTACCTGCCGATCTCCGAGGTTTCGGTTAGTAATATTAACCCAAGTGGCCATGTTCTGTACTTATATAATATGAGGTTTACTCAAGTTGTATATGGCCAAAAAACATCATAAATATTACCAGTTGTTATCAGTACATTATTGTTTTATAGTATTCAGGCATTACTTCATATATATATATATATATATATGTGTGTGTGTGTCTCTTTACAGCTGGATGAAAGTCTGCAGAAATGAAGGTAATATATTTGTGTTTACTGCATAAGTGGACTTTGACACAAGTACGAATCACACGTAAATAAATATATAAATGCATAAATCATTAATGCTACGGTACGTCGATATCGGTTTCCTAATTACCCCGTATAGCTAAATTGACTAGGCCTACACCGTCTCTGCCTTAATTGTAACTCAGGCTGTAGTACTAAGGTGATTCTCTGATCCTTGTCTCATGGTGAAGAGGAGTGAGATGCGGGACGAGAGGTTATGGTGTGGAGGTGGAGGTGGGAAGTGCTACATGAGAAGGTCGTTGTAAGCAATTCAGGTGACGCGAACATATTATAAACCAGTGTGTGTATGTGTGATTTAAATTATACGAGAGAGAGAGAATATAGTCGGTTACGTGCTTATCATGTCTCTGTCCACGTGTATCCTTCCGTTTATGGCTGAACACCGTGAACATAATAGGCAGTACACACCCTTCTGTCAGTGGGAATGCGTTCTATAGCGCCTACTTACTTTCACACTCACAGTTGTTTGCCTGTGCGCATGTCCAATACACTAACAGGCTAGAGAGTGAACAAAAGTGTGTGTGTGTGCGTGTGTATAACGTTGGGTGCGAGCAGTGCAGTAAAGACCGCGGGTTTACGACAGCACTGCCACACATCCAACACCGCTAAAATAACACTGGAATTAAAAACGGGGGCACGGACGGGGGATGAAAAAAAAAGTACATTTCACGCTAAATTTATAAGCGCTAAATATGGAGAGAGAGAGAGAGAGAGAGAGAGAGAGAGAGAGAGAGAGAGAGAGAGAGAGAGAGAGAGAGAGAGAGAGAGAGAGAGAGAGAGAGAGAGCGAGAATGGGGGGTTTGTGGTGGATATGTTTGTGTATTTTCACTCCCCCTCTCCTCATTTGCCACTATTCTGACCATTCTATAACAGTCTCCCCATAGCGTTGAAACCTTTAATCCATTTTCTGTTCCACGCCCTCTCTCCCTCCCCCCTCTTACCGATATTCACCTATATCATAAATTCACACTCTCTTCTCTATATTTTCCCTTCCCCTCTCCACTTCCTTCCTCCTCATCCCATATCCTTTATTTTACTCTCCCCTCCCCATCCCTTTCCCTTCTTCCACTCTTCCCTTCCCCTTCCTCATCTTCCTATCCTTTCTTCCTCTCCTCTCCACATCCCCCTATCTAGTATCCAACTCTACTCTCCACATCCCTCCCCTCCCTATTGTCATTTGTACCAAACACTCCCCTTTCTTATCCTCCACCCCATCCCCTCATTATCTCCCTCTTCTCCCTATCCCATGTCCTCAGACCCTCCTCTTTTCTCCCTTCACTTCCCAATTCCTTTCTATCCTATCCTTTCCCTATTTAACTCCCATTCTATCCTTTCCTCCCCTTTCCTACTGACATTCCCACACAATGTATTTTGCAACCGAACATTTTACCCATGCAAATTCAACCCTCTCCCCACCCCCCACCCCTAACCCCAATAACTCCCCCACACCCCACCCATTTCCCCTTCATGTCCCCCTTCCCCCTCCCTGTCCGTCCCCACACATTTGCAAACCCTTCCCTCTGCCAGCATTCACAACACCAAAACAATTCCCATCCATCAAGTCTCTTCGATAATTCTAACAACTCTTTCATAATGGATAGTGTTTTTATTTTATTCTACTTTTTTTTTATCAGTGCACCACTTTCGCTTGATGAAATGAGGGATGGGGGAGAGGGAAAAAATTATTCGTTCGGAATTTTGTCACACTTTAATTTCTGGGTACAAAACTTGGCTCGCCTTCCGCATTGCCATGTCAACATTATCATATTTTCTGTTTATCTGAGAGCGGACATCCACTCGACATCAAACTAGTGTAGGTGATTTTGTTCATTTTTACGAGTGGACCCGGATGGCCTTGCAGTGTGAGGTAGAATGTGACGACATGGTGTAACCAAATGAAGCCTTGTTTTAAATAATGGAGTAGCAGTGTAGGTGTTGCAGTAACGTCATATTATAACAGTGAATTATTGATGACTACTGTTCCAGTGCTGTCATAATGTTGACAGAAAATGCCATACAGTATACCAGAGAAATTGGTTATAATACGAGTATTATGGCGAGATGGCAGACTAATGGTGAGATTCAGTATGGCTTGTTTTTTTTACCAAGGTACAGTACCTTATAATTAAATTACTCATGACATCGACGACCTTGCAATAAAATATAATAAATAAATAAACAATAAACAAACAAGCCATGTGATTTCAGTAACATCAGATGGTGAGGAACACTTTAGAAGGTTATGCGACATCCATATGAATACTTACGAGTGGAAATGTGTATTGGAAGGAAATATAGAGCAAAAACTCCGCAATGATTTAATCTTTAACGCTTGAAAAATCTACGAATCCATCATTCGGTATTCTGAATATGTAGAGGAAGGGAAGGAATTATATAGAACACATAAGGAAAGGCATGACAAAGAGTGACTGGGATAGGAAAGGAGGGTGGTGGGAAGCGTGAGATATATATAATAATTACACAAATGGAGAAGAATGTGTTTCTGTAAAGCCTGGGAAAATAGGTAGGGAAGCGGGAGTTTAGTAGGGAAAGAAGAGGGGAAGGGAGGACGGACGATACAGGGAACGGAGAATATACACGGTGGAATATTGTGCATTGTTCCTGAATGCAATAACAACAACAGGACTAGAATACGTCTTGTGCAATACTGGCAACACAAAAAACATATAACCCTGGCGTAACTCTTGGGAAATTAATGAACAAAAATTGCACGGATATAAATTTTAACGAAGGCGAGTATTCATTAGGATTATATATTATTCTGGGAGGACACTGGGACGAAATAACACGATTTTAAAAGACAAATTCAATGTCATTAACAGTGGGAGAACCTCAGTGTAAGAAAATATTACTTAAATTTTCACACACACGCACACATTAATTATCAGAGACGAGCGAGCCCACATATACACAAGTACACATAAAATACGCAGATACACAATAATAAACACCCATAAATTCCCACACCAACACAGATACACACTCACATACACAGACACACACACACCAATACCAACAGTACACCCCAGAACATTTACATAATATATATAATAAAGGAGAAAGACAAGAGCACAAAGTTCAATACAATTTTGCAAGGAGTTGAGTACAAAGTTGGTATAATTTTACGAAGGCCGGAGTATAAAGTTGTTATTAGCAAACTTCACCCCAGAGGCCAATATTTATCATCACGCCTTCACTTTCTTCATTCTTGTTTTCCTTTTATTTTGTTTTGTTTTCCCCAGTGGGCTTAATGACGTCACTGGGCTAATTAGTCCTTTGATTTAGAAGTCTATAGCATCTAGGGGCTAGAGTCAGTGTATCATGGGGTCTTTATGGTGGGTCAGTAAGTAAGGATAGGATTTATAGGCCCCGGATATCACACTGGCGGAATTTTCAATGACTGGATATTTAACTCACACATGAAAATATTATACGAGTAATATATTGATGTGTCCGTTACGTCACATTACAATAGGAAAGGCCAATTAGTCAGTAAAGAAGAACAGCTCAGGTGGCATTCCTTTCTAAAGAGTCTTTAATTAACTTGGATGTAATTACCAGGTTACCTCATCTGGAACTCAGGTATGCCGAGATGAATCAATTACCACACTTACCTGAAAAGAAAGAAAAGAAAAGTGTTATTAAATACTTGTAATCTTATTATAATACTAAAATATATATAACGTACAAAGGTTTGAATGCTTTATGGAATACTAAAATATTTATTTAGTAAAAGATATTTTAATCCTTTACTTAATGCTAGTAAAAAGCAGTAATATTTTCCTGTCCAATGGAATATATACATAATATAGTGTAAACAAGTACAACGTTCATCTACCTGGTCAATAATTTCACTACAAACACCTGGTCACGCACTGGACAATTTTTTTAACAGGATATTGTATTTCTATAACATTCCACGGGCTCTGCAACCAATGTGATGGCTGAATGTTATGAAGGTGCATGTACAGCCCTAGCTGATAGTTCTAGACCAGGGTCCAAGACGACTCCAAGGAGTGTTGGAGAACAAATAAACAGTTTGAAAAAAGTGAGTCTTCTAAAGTTCTCTTAACGTTGAGAATGGTTTGGAAAATTCACTTGTTCGAACTCTGTTCAGTTGCTCTCCAACACTTCATGGACCCTGGTCCAGCACTATCAGCCATGGCTGTACAGTATTGGTAAATCTGGAGCAATTGATTCCTCCAAATTATTCCATGTAAGCAACAGACCATCATTATTTTTGTTCATCTGGTCCTGTTTCTTGGCATATGGTACTTTGGAGGAATCAAGGAGTTCTCATGTTACATAATGTCTAGTAGACCTACCCCCTTAAACTTTTAATTTGTTTTCGACAAAGTGGAGTTACTTATTCCTCCAAACTATGCAATAAAACAAAAACTTTCTTACAAGGCTATTCGACTGAGACCTATTTTGTTGAATTACTTTGTGAAATCAGTGGTCCTCGAATTTAATCATATCACCTCCATTAAATATTCCATCCATCCCACCAGAGTAAAATCAAACATACATCATCAGTCACACGACATCATTTTATCTTCCTCCCTTCCTTAAGCCCCAGTCTTTCCTTCCTTCCCCTCAATCTCGTTCTTCCTCCCTCCCTCCCTCCAGTCTCATTCTTCCTTCTTTCTTCCCTTCAGTCTCATTCTTCCTTCTTCACTCATTCCCTAAAGGTTCATTCGTCCTCCCTCATTTTTCAACACAGTACATTACTACAAAACAATATATACAATGGAAACAAAACACCACACCACCACCACATAATTACAATAACAAAAACACCACAACTAACAACTGAAGACGGTAATCATGGAGATGAGGCGGAAAAAAATACATATATAAATGGCCAAGTTAGATACGACGGGTTGAAGTTAGAGCGAGGGATATAAATTAGAGGTAATGTGTTAAGTTAAGGATAATGGGATAAGTTAAGGTAGCGGGTACTTGAGCACTCCCCGAGCCACCCAAGTATTCCTGATGGAGGTAATGCTGGTTGTGAGGATTTTATAAGAGCAGAGATGATGGAGATGTAAAGATGAGGTGAGAGAGAGAGAGAGGTAGGTAGGAAGGAGGAGTAGGAGATACAAAGATGAGTGAGTGTCTGAGTGGGAGATACAAAGATGAGGATATACAGTGAGTGTCTGAGTGGAAGATACTAGTGGATAAACACAGCACACTATAATAAGAGAGGCAGAGGTCTGATCAAATCTGAGCTACATACAGATAGCTACACTACAGCTATGAGGACGATACAAGTGACTCTGGTGACGATGAAACTAGTTGATAGAGAGAGTAATGATTGTCAAGTATATATTTATGGTTATACCATGGTCCGACCACTATCATATCAACTCACCCGATGATCGTGTTAAGAATATCGAGCTTTATAAATATACCGACAATTCCAGTACTGGTCCTTTAAAACCGACTAGGGATACCACAAACCCGAACCCTATTAAATCCACCCTATGATCATTGTTCGGGTACAATACCAAGGCGACCCCAAAGGTCTAGGAATAGGGCCGGGTGACCGAAGTGGCGCCATTCTCCGTCCAAGTTCACACAATCACAGCTTCAGTATTCAAATTGAGACCTGACCCAGTTTCCCAAAGTTAGGCTGAATTGACTACACACACACACGCGCGCGCGCACGTACTTACACTATTACAACAACGTACACACAAGAATATAACTATAAACTTCAACACAATATTATACACGAGTACACACACACGCAGGAACATCAAATAGAATACAAACACACCTAAATACAATTGCACACCTTGGTACCCGTATAACAAACACAGACACTTGCAGACACTTGTACTCACGAACGCATTAATATATCTACCTACATACAGATAATAAATCACGTGTTGACTATATAAATAAGAAATAGTCTTATAACAATATCCATAACACAATTGATATACGCACACAATAACATACATACTGCACTACACACTATACTGTACATACAACATTAACACACCGTACCCAACATTTAGTACTGACCAAAATAACATACACACGTAATACCACACTTACACAACAAACCAACTTATCCATCTATACTCAACACCACAATATCAATCACAAATATACTCACAATAACAAACACACCTACAATAACAAACACACCTACACACCCACAATAAGAAACACACCTACACACTCACAATAACAAACACACCTACACACCCACAATAACAAACACACCTACACACCCACAATAACAAACACACCTACACACCCACAATAATAAACACCTACACACCCACAATAACAAACACACCTACACACCCACAATAATAAACACACCTACACACCCACAATAACAAACACACCTACACACCCACAATAATAAACACACCTACACACCCACAATAACAAACACACCTACACACCCACAATAACAAACACACCTACACACCCACAATAACATACACACATTCAGACACAGAGCCAACTACCAACACTGATGAGAAACAGCTGCTACTCGAGTCACCATCAGCTGTAACACACTTGGCCATTTTGTGTTTATTTGTGTTTATTAACTCCTCAATTTCTCTCTTTCACTGGTACTACTTTCCTCCTCCTCCTCCTCCTCCTCAGCCTCCCACATGCCACACCTTCATCCTTATTTACTACCTGTTACTCCCACTCGCTAAATAATCTCTTCTCCCTGCCTCCCTCCCTTCCACCCTACCCATCTCATTCTGGCTTCCTCTCACCTACACTCCCCCTACCCACCCCCATTTGTATATATTTCCTTCCCCTTATTCGTATTTGCACCACCTCCTCCCTCTCTCTCTTTGAGGTCTCTGTTCTCAATCTTATGTCATTCACCCTCTCCCTTTAAGCCTTCATGTTAGTCATTACATACCGGTATCTTAATATTCTTACATTCATTCCTATTAAGTCCAAATCCACCATCACCGAGGCGCCTCTTCTTGTTGACTCCACTTTCCTCTTTTCGTCAACACACCTACTCCTTCCTCCTTACTCTTCCCTACTCACCCACGAACCCATTTCTATATTATTTTTATTACCTAAATTCCAATATTTTCTTCTTTATCCTCCTCTCTCTCTCTCTCTTATTTTCCATTCATCGCACATTACCACATCTCCTTTACTCCCTCGACTATTTCTCTCGTCTGAGCTCGTTTATTTTCTCCCACCTTCCCTCCCCTACAAACCCTCATCCGCATAACTCCTCTTCCTTTGATTTTCCTTCATTTCCCAGACATTCCCCATTTCTGTAACTTTCCTCTTCCATCCATCTCTATTTCCCTCCTTCCCTCATTTGTTTTCTCTCTCCCATCTCCCTTTCCCAACAAACCACCATGGGCTATCTCTCCTCTACTTCCCTCCGGCGTATCTCCTCTTACTTTCCTCCTCCTCCCTACTCCTCCTCTCCCTCCTCTATTTCCCCCCCCCCCCGACTCGTTTCCTCCCCCCCCCCCCCACCATTATAGCAGATTATAGAGGCACCTGGCACTGATTACCTGTTTACCGGCGCCTGCAGCCACCACCACCATATGATGATGATGGTAGTGATGATGATGGTAGTGATGATGATGGTAGTGATGATTATAATAGTGGTGGTGGAGATGACGATTATGATGGTGGTGGTGGTGGCGGTAGTGATGATGATAAGTGGTGGTTGTGATAGTGATGCTGGTGGTGATGATGATAATGGTGGTGGTGATAGTGATGGTAGTTATGATGGTGTTGATGGTCATGGTACTTAGCTTAGTGATGATGGTAGTGTTGACTTTGCTGATGGTGGTGGTGTTTATGAAGATGATAATAATGGTGATTGTGTACTCCCTATACGTATTAGTAATGGTGATGTGATGATTATTAAATAGACAATGAACGTAGCTGATATGATGATGATGATGATGATGGGGAAAAAAGGTATAGACTATGAATAACAAAACTAGACAATTATGACAATCAAAACGATGATAAATGATGGCCAGGATTTTAATGATAATGATGAAGCCTTGATGATGACGATGCTAACGACGAAGATGATGAGAGTAATACCATCAGCAAGAATAGTAATGGTCAAACTAATTCTAAGTAATGCACAGAGAATAATATACATATATACTGAACACGTTGCACCACCACCACCACCACCCTGGGTAATATGTTTCTCCCGGTTCAGTGGCCAGAAATGGAAGCAATTATGAGAAGAGATAAACATATGGCAGACACACTATAAGGGGAGGGAAAGTAGCAGTGATCATTTTCATATTAGCCTACTCCATTTCACTTGACTGTAATTTACTTTAATAAGTCTACATTGTTCAACATACGAAAATTACTACAAATATAATCAAGATATCCTAAACTACTAATAGTAATATATCTTATGAGAAGAGAATTCAAGACAAAAATTGTTTGACAATAATATTTTAGATTCCAGTTAAAAAAAGACATTGTGGGGAGAGAAACTATCAGTCCCATTTACACGATGGAATTTTTTTTAGTTTTTTCTCCCTTATGAACCTGGAGACTAGGTGTAATAAAGAGAGTGTTTACATGCTTTATACAGGCCAGGATATACCCTAAGACCTTTCTCTTACCTTTCAGTACCTCATAACCATAATGAATAATGAGCGTGGTTATTTGAGTGAAAGGAAATACGAAAGTAAAAAAAAATGTATATCCTGTATCTATAGCTACAGTTCCAACAAAATATATATATAACAATCAACAGGGATAAACTGACGTGAGTGTAAGATCTAGTTCGTCGTCGACTGTACGTGGAAAAAAATAAAACCCCAGTGACTAAAGCGAACTCCATAAACCACAATCACACAGTCCCCGCAACACAACCCTCACCATCTTACCACCACCACCACCACCACCACCACCACCACGACTATCAACACCGCTAAACGAAACGGGGGCCACATTTAAAACTCGGACATTCCAGCTCTACAAAAGGGGACACTAGGCTTTCATTGCACCAGTCACCCCCCCCCCTCAACCCAACCCAACCAGCATCCTCGCTCCAATCTTTTTTTTTCTCTCTCTCTTGCACACACACACACACACACATATATATATGCAACGGTGTCCCTAAGTCACAATCTCTCTCTCTCTCTCTCTCTCTCTCTCTCTCTCTCTCTCTCTCTCTCTCTCACACACACAGACGTATGTATTCTTACACAACACAATATGCCCTTAGCCTCCCGAAAAATAAACAAATACAACAGTGCAATAAAAGGACAAGTCAATACAAATACTGTATGTATGTATGTATATGCATTGAACCAGCAGGCTATACTATCACACTTACAATAAATACAGGGTATCTATACAATAAATGCCCAGATAAATATATATGCGTTCATAAACCTACATGATGCCTTCACACACACACACATACCAGTGTAGTGAAATTTTTATAAACATTTATGTAATACAAACTGATGGTAACCTATATAGATTTCAAATTATGCACAATACTCACGTGTGTAGCAGCAAAATTCAATACTAATTGGCTTACATACCGTTACAAACACTGTGCTCACCTATGAAATAAAACTACATTTATATGTGTCTGTCTATACAATATTAATCAATAAAAATATATGTGCAGCATATAACTAGCAACTATAACCCTACATCGGAGCAATACAAAGGCATTCAAAAATTTACGGTCTTCAATAAACATACAAGTAAATATATTCTCATGAAATCCAAGGACATTTAAACATTCACGCACGTCCACGATATCAAATAAACGCATACACCCGCCCAATACAAAGATATTGAAACATTTACGCGCATATAAGCATTCAAACGCGCAAATATACACATATTGCCGCGCGTTCCCGGAGGTACATGGAAATACAAATTAGTTTTTATGCCGGTATATACCCAAATCACGCAAATATATACGTAAACACACACACAAAAGCTCGCACAAATGCAGTTAAATACACGCAGACAAGTATAAACATATAAATTTGGGTTTCAACACTCGTAGATCAACGTGGGCTCGTGGTGTGTGTGTGTGTGTGTGTGTGTGTGTGTGTGTGTGTGTGTGTGTGTGTGTGACAATTATAAATGTACAGTTGACAGCATAAATTCTCATTACCACGTGCATAAGACAACGATCTACTTTAAGTCAGTCTGCCTTTATAAATCATAATTATTATTTGCGGCTCCCACTCCATTCTACCTATAGTCAAGGTCTCTGCTTGATTCTTCAGTGTATAGATATGAAGGTGTAATAATTATGTATAACACTGGCCAACAGTCTTCTGTGTCATCTTCGGTTACTCAAATCTCGCAAAGAATATCCGTAGAGTTACACAAACACACACGCACACACAGAGGCACGACCAAACAACATGCATGATAAAGGATAACAATAACAAAGCAAATCAAACAGTAACTCATGCAACCACATCCATAACAAAACACAAACATGCCTCACTACAAACAGTACCGTAATTCAAAGGTAATAAATCAACCAGTTGCAGTAATAACATTTATACAAACTTTAGGAAATGTTGCGCCCTTATCATAATGCAGAGTGTACAGTATACATTAATCGAACATCTCCCTCTCTTTGCCTATACAATTGCCCGGGCACAAGACAAATATTGGCCTCCATAAAGACATCACACAATTGGCAATCACAGGCATAATATATAACCAGCCATGGCCACCCACTTTTTTTAATACCTCAACCTCGGTACTATAGAGTCAGTGTAGACTGTCAGTAGCCAGTGATTCTTGCGAGGCCCCAAGATTATTGGGTGTCGCCCTAGATGAGACTGTGGAGCTTCATAATAATGTTGGTAGCTTCCTTTTTGACCCACAAGATGACGACACTATATTTATACAAGTCACTATCAAGAGAGGGCAGCTACACAGTCACTCACATCTTGGAATATGTTGTGAGTTGACGACGTTGTATGGGGTATTTTCTTGACGTGCTGGCGTACTTGACGAACACCTGGACCCATCAGATCACCTCGGAAAAAAAACAGACGTTTCTCGTGGACTCGAACCAGGGCCCACGTCATTCGCAGTCTGTCACTCTGCAACCTCACTTGAACTCCCAACACTCAAGTCTTTTTCTCTTATAGGTCTCGCTTCTATCACCTGCCCACCCCCTCATATACAAATAATCATGATGCATGTCACTCAAGCGACACTAAAAAATCTGTTACAACGCGAACACGATAATACACCAACATCATACAAGGCCAACATATTAAATACATTCATACTACATTGCCTGCACAAACACAACTCAAAATCAGTGGCTCCAAATTTCACACAATCAACTTCTCCCCTTTCCTCACAGTGTCAGCATCCACAACAAAGTCACCACATAAAACTTGGTGACTGTAGCCATTCTGTGAACATTAGAGATAGAACCGACAACCCATAAAAACACTTTACTCACTGCCCCCTGAATAAAAGGTAAACACACACACACACATAAGCACCCTACCACGATGACCAGAAAAACAGCCTTACAACCCGATGCCCTAAACAAACACCCCATAACTACTCCACACTGAACAAACAACCCCATAACACACACACACACACACACACAATTCAATCCCGACACACAAACATACCCATAACACCAAACTAGACTCCACACAGAAACACAAACATACACACCCATAACAACTATTTAGTCTCCTCACACAACACACACACACACAAACATACACACCCGTAACACCCTCCCAGTCCCGAGCCAAATCAGACTGACTCGACACTCAAACAACACACTCCACTGCTTCCCTTTTAATTATCTTTCAGCCATTTCCATACAAATTTCCCTCCTCTCCCCCGACCCCCTCCCAATTAACCCCCTTCTGACCCTCTACCATCCCCTCCCAGCACCGACCCTCCCCCCACCTACCTACCTACCACCACTACTGTTATCAACAAAACACCCGCTCTGGCTTTGGAGGCCAAATGTCCCCATCTCACTCCCCAACACACACACACATTATATTTATCTATTTATCTACACACATTCGCTCTGTTTGTTTAGCTATTTATCTGTTTATCATTTCATCTGCCTATCGGTCTCCCTCCCTGTACTGCTCCTGACTACACGTTCTCCATCTCGTGTTACAAACCTTCTACTCTTTATTCTTCTCTCCTTGTTAGCTGTTTCCACCTCCCTACCTCCCTCTATCACACGCTACCTTTGTTACTTCCCCACTGTTGTGTTTCTCGTCTGGTAGTCATACACACCCTCACCCTTCACTCATTAATGCACTCACTCAGTTAGTTACTCGCGTTCCTGTTCTCACACTCATTTTCTCATAGCAATCTCACGCTCTCACAAACACAAAACAAGTTCGTCTTTCTCATTATCCCACTCTCACAAGATTAATCCCAGTACACATGCCGACTCACTCTAATTATGCTCAAGCAAACTTAAGTACTCTCACACATGGGGTCGCATCCACTAATTCTCACTCACGTACTCCTCTCACATGCCTCCTCCCATTATCCCTCACAAAACTGGGATGGAAACACACACACACACACACACACACACAAAGATGGTCATTTGGATTCACACTCATGCAAAACTGGACACAGGCATTGGGAGGTCCATGAACGGCCACGTAAAACCGACTAACAAACAGATAAGCAGCCAAGTTACACAGTCCAACGGAAGCAGATTCATACATTACTTAGATATCAGTATATATTTAAATAATTCAATACATTCTATACATACATGCGTGGGTACATACTTACTTACATCCATGAATGGTGTAAACGACCCCCCACCCACCCCAACACATACATATCAACAAACATACATCACGCTATATCAATCCGTGCATACAAAGGATAGATGCGTCTCGCTCATACACATGCAAATAGATGTAAACACACCATACATATGCATATACAAACATACACTGGACACATATGTGCACACGGAGCAAATATTCGTACATACACACATACATAAGTTCACACCATTGCACTGAAAGAGGATTAGACACACGCACACGATTTCCAGCCGCCTATACTGTACTGAACCTACCTATCTACCTGGTGACTGACTATTTCACTCCATTACACACACAATTACTGGCACACGCACACGGTCACACGATTACACACATGTATACTAGATTATTATGTACACGCACAGGAGATTATACGCACACTCACATGATTATACACATACGATTACCGGTACACTGACACGCACACACAATACAACGCATACACACATACTGTACATATAAAAACGTTAATATTATACACACCTGTACACACTACTTATTAATTACTCTTACAGGGTTTACATACAGGCAACAACACACGAAGAATCCTCCCTAAAACACATAATTTAATACGCAAACACATATGCAAAACAAAATGCTTAACATATACACATGAACACGCAAATGCATACAAAATATGAACCACCACCGTCGCACATTCTGTACATAGACATATTATCCAACACCTTGCCAAGCATAATACACAATGTAATCACAAAGGAAATTATTCACATTAACCATTCATCAACGTCATTTACATGCAAGTAGTACATTGTATATATTCAGAAACCTTCATATGCTGGTGAACGCGCACAATTAAAAACCAACGTGTATAATCATCAAATATAATGCCAAGTGTCATTGTATAATTATGTTTATTTATATAATAATTAATTGGGATGACCAGGAGGGTTCGAAGAGAAGCTGTAAGAGTGACACATACAGTACAGTACATCATAAAAGTATTACCAAAAATACTAAACAACTAGGTAAACAGACTTATAGAAACAATTACTGTACCATACATACATACACCTTTCACTACACAAACCCAAGATAACAAAACTACACACTTTCTATACATGTACACTACCTAACACACACACACACACAAATGGACGGACGGACCCTTGCCTACTAACACAGACACACATAAAACTGGTACACATTTCCCTCAGCACACCAACACATTCCCACACATCCAAACGGGCACATTCCCTCCCTCCCTCTCTCACACACACGGCCATTCGGTGCGAGATTGCAGTAGGCTGGTGGCTCTGATGGTGGAGAGAGAGAGAGAGAAGAGAGAGAGAGAGTTATACTGGTGAGGGTACGAGATTATATGAATCTCTCTCTCTCTCTCTCTCTCTCTCAAAACCCTTCCAACAACAGCTTCCCTATTTCCCTCTGTAATCCTATACCTTCTTTCTCTGTCCACTGTTGGGGGTGTTCCTTTCTCTGGCATCAACCCCCCCTCTCTTCCCTCCCTCCCTCCCTCAACCCCCTCTCTTCCCTCCCTCCCTCTCTCTTTCCTCCCTCAACCCTCTCTCTTCCCTCACTCCCTTCACCTCTACTAATGACCAGTAAGTGTGTTGTTGTTGTTTGTCTCTTCGTAATTCGTCCCCCCCCTCTCTCTTTCTCTTCTACTGAACCGCTCTTCCCCTATTCCCTTATCCCCATTCTCTCTCTCTCTCTCTCTCTCTCTCTCTCTCTCTCTCTCTCTCTCTCTCTCTCTCTCTCTCTCTCTCTGTACTATCTTTCATCGTTATCTTCTCCCATCTCTGCCCGGTTCTTTCTAAACTTCTCTCCTTTTCCCCTTTTACTATTTGTTTCCTCTCCCCCCCTCTCTCTCTCTTTCTCTTCTTTTTTTAGCCGATATTCCCAGTGTAGTTCCCCTTTCTTTCCATCCCTCCAATTCTGTTTTATGTGCATTTGGTACATTTTACTCTCTCTCTCTCTCTCTCCCTTTCTCTCTCTCTCTCTCTCTCTCTCTCTCTCTCTCTCTCTCTCTCTCTCTCTCATTCCCTATATTTCTTGATCATATCAGTTCTCATCACCTCTTAAATTTCTCACTTCCCATTTCCCCTTTTTCCCTCTCTCTATCCATCACGGTTTCTTTTCTTTCTCTCTCTCTCTCTCTCTCCACTCAATATGTGTCTCTCTTTCTTTCCCTTCTCTCTTTCTTTCCCTTCTCTCTCTCTCTCTCTCTCTCTCTCTCTCTCTCTCTACTCTCCATTTATGCCTTTCCTCCAGGCTGTAATTCGATTTTCTTCCAATCCTTTGTTATTCTTCCCTCCTCTCCTTCATATCCTTCCCTCTCTTCCTCTCCTGTTTTCTCTCCTATCTTCTTTTCTCCTTGTGTCATATTCTTCTTTATATTCCTTCAGTTATTTCCTTCCATCCCTCTTGTTATCTGTTTCTCCTTCACTTTCATCATGTTTATCTTTTGTTTTTCTTTTCTTCTAAACTATTTTTTCCTCATCTTTCTCAGTTTGATCTTTATAATCATTCCCTTTCTCTCTTTACATTCTTTTTCTCTCGTTCATTATAAATCCTAAACATTTTCACTTTACACAAATTCTCTCCCTCATTTCCACCCCTTTCCTTCCAATTACATTCCCCTCCCCCTTCACCTCCATTCCCTGGCCTATTCAATCCAATCTTCTCTCCCCTTTCTCCCATAATCCTCTTCCCTTCTTTTAACTCATCCCATCCCCTCTGATTTATTCCCCTCTCCCCGCCTCCAACTCAATCTTCTTCCCCTTCCTTATTCCTAATCACCATATTCCTACTGTTATTGTATTTTCCCATCTCTTCCTTCCCTTTCCCACTCCCTCCTTTCATCCTTTCCTCTCTCTCCTTCCAAAACCAATCCGTTCTTTACTCCCTGTAGTTCATTCCCTTGTTTGTTCTTCCAGTTATTCACTCCTTATTGCTTCCTCTTTCATTTACTTGTCCCTATCCATTCTCACTCCTCTCCCCCTCCTTTAACTCAAGTTTTCTTTCATTTACTCCCTTACTCCTCTCCATCAACATCTCCCTATTGTTGTTCTCTCCCTTCCACTCTCCCCTCTCCCAACCTTGAAACCTAACCTATCCTTTCTGTAATGCTCTCCCTTCTATCTTTTCCTCAGTCTCCCCTCTCCCAATTCCTTCCCAATATAGGCTAACTCTAAACTTAAACAACAACTCCCTTCTGTTTTCCCTTCCTTTTCCATCCCGCTGTCTCTCAACGTAACACATCCATTCTGTTATTCCCTCTCTTTTCCAGTTCCCACCTTCCGTTTATCCCAATCTCCCCTCCCTGACCCTCCATCATGCATCTCACTAGCATTCTCATTTCCCCTACCTTCCCCTCTATCCTAATACGGGACTCACCTCTCTTCCTCATCAACATCATTCTACCGTTGTTCTCCTTCCCCTCTCCCTCTCTTACACCCACTACACTCCCTCCTCCCTCTCTTACACCCACTACACTCCCCTCTCCCTCTCTTACACCCACTACACTCCCCTCTCCCTCTCTTACACCCACTACACTCCCCTCTCCCTCTCTTACACCCACTACACTCCCCTCTCCCTCTCTTACACCCACTACACTCCCTCCTCCCTCTCTTACACCCACTACACTCCCTCCTCCCTTACACCCACTACACTCCCCTCTCCCTTTCTTACACCCACTACACTCCCCTCTCCCTCTCTTACACCCACTACACTCCCTCCTCCCTTACACCCACTACACTCCCTCCTCCCTCTCTTACACCCACTACACTCCCTCCTCCCTTACACCCACTACACTCCCCTCTCCCTTTCTTACACCCACTACACTCCCTCCTCCCTCTCTTACACCCACTACACTCCCTCCTCCCTTACACCCACTACACTCCCCTCTCCCTCTCTTACACCCACTACACTCCCCTCTCCCTCTCTTACACCCACTACACTCCCCTCTCCCTCTCTTACACCCACTACACTCCCTCCTCCCTCTCTTACACCCACTACACTCCCTCCTCCCTTACACCCACTACACTCCCCTCTCCCTTTCTTACACCCACTACACTCCCCTCTCCCTCTCTTACACCCACTACACTCCCCTCTCCCTCTCTTACACCCACTACACTCCCCTCTCCCTTTCTTACACCCACTACACTCCCCTCTCCCTCTCTTACACCCACTACACTCCCCTCTCCCTCTCTTACACCCACTACACTCCCCTCTCCCTTTCTTACACCCACTACACTCCCCTCTCCCTTTCTTACACCCACTACACTCCCCTCTCCCTCTCTTACACCCACTACACTCCCCTCTCCCTCTCTTACACCCACTACACTCCCTCCTCCCTCTCTTACACCCACTACACTCCCCTCTCCCTCTCTTACACCCACTACACTCCCCTCTCCCTCTCTTACACCCACTACACTCCCCTCTCCCTCTCTTACACCCACTACACTCCCCTCTCCCTCCCTTACACCCACTACACTCCCTCCTCCCTTACACCTCCCCCCGTTCCCAGTCTCAAAGCTTCTCATCAACATCACGCTGTACAGGTTTTCTCTCCCTCTCTCCCTCCTCTCCTCTCCTTGTCCTATTCCTTCCTCCCTCCTCCAGGCTCCCCCGTCCGTCCTCCCTATACGCACTTCTCCCAGTTTCTCCCATTCTCCCTCCCTCCTCTTTCAATATAATCCTCCCTCTTCCATGCTCCCTTCCCCACCTCACAGTTTCTCCTTCCAGCCTCCTGCTTCACATCAAACCAGCTGTACTCAGACGCCTCATCTTGTTAGGCTACTTTCCCCCTCTTCTTATACCTACTTTCCTCCCTCTCCCGCCCTCTCTTAAAATTTACTTCATGCCTCTCTCTTGTTTACACACACTCTCAAACTCAAAGCACACACACTCCCTCTCTCTCTCTTTATATATTATATATATTTTCCTCCTCATTAACTCTTTATTTGGAGGGCTACTAATAGCTATAAACTATGCCAAAAAACAAATGAACTCAATATTATTAATAGAGTACCGTATCTGTTTCTTGGCACAGTTTGGAGAAGTCTTCTCCAAACCTTCTAACTTACCGTCGATAGATTATCCCCTTAACGCATTCCCTCTCCTTCCCTCACTTTTCTTGTTGTCCTTATTCCATCCTTCATCTCTCAGTTTTTTTCTTACAAATGTCCGTCCCCTTCAATTTTCCTATCCCTCCCTCTTCTACCATTGTTTTACCTTGTCGCTTTTTCACTACCTCTTTGTATCATGCACTCCTTCGTTGACTACATGTATCTCATACTCCCTGTCCTGTCCCTCTCCTTAACTCCTTTCACCGTCCCTCTTTCTTTCCTATATACCAAACAACAAAATCTCACAAACTCCCTCCCAACACCAGTCGCTGCCTTTCCCCTCATCCATTCCTCTTTCCATCACTCACAGCTTCCTTGACCAAACAAATCTTTCTCCTTGCCACCAGCCCTCGCCCAACCCTGCCCTGCCCTGCCATGTCCTTCCCCTTTGCTCTTTACACTTTGGTCTGGTCCCACCGCTGCCCTTCCTTACCTTTTTTTTCTCTTGCTTACATCCTTCTTCCCATATTATCATCTTTACTTTTTCTTAACTTTACTCAATAATTCTCCACACCCAACACCCATTCCTACTCTTCTATTCTTAACTCAACCCTTTCCTACTCTAGCATACCCAGCACCTCATATACTCTCTATATATCTATCTATCTCTATCTATCTCTCTCTTCTTTTACATTTCTGCCACGCCTTCTATTTACCTCGTCCCTTCCTCACTCAAACCTGTGCCGCTTGGAGGAGGTAGACACACATACATACATACATACACACACACACACACA
>JAWZYT010006718.1:2500-17500 GCA_034508575.1 Petrolisthes manimaculis
CACCACATAATGGTCAGAACACTGGAACATGCCTCTTACCACTCTTGCATCCATCACATCTTTTCTCAACCTTTCATCAACAGCTATGTAATCAATCAGACTCATCTGCTCACCCCTTTCATCTCTCCTCTTCCATGTGTACCTGTGGATCAGTTTGTGCTCGAAGCAGGTGTTGGCGAGGAACAACCCCGCCTCAGCACACAGATCCACCAGGAACTCACCATTCTCATTTATTCCATTCACACCCCACTTGCCTACTACATTTCCTCTTCTCTCATTCCATACTTTCCCATTCATGTCTCCTATCATCACTATCCTCCTCCCACATGCTCCTCTCAGATAACTAATTTCCACCACACCTATTCTAGACTGTTGAGCCAATGCCATCTCTAAAGAAGGCCTGTGTGTTTGGCAGCGATACAGACATGACGTCACAAACGTGGGTGGCCGCCTGCCGCCACCAGAGGGACAGAGGAACAGTGCACCAACTTGCCAAGGCAGCTGGCACCTCAGTCAGCGTCCATTTTTGCCCTTTTCCAAAGCCAAGGGGTCCCGAATGTGTTTTGCATGTGCTTTTGGGGTTCCTTGTTTGTTTACCCTCCACTGGATTAAATACAATACAAGGTGAGCATTTTATATTTGAGTAGTTGCTGTAATTTAAACAGACAAGCCATAACTGGTAAACTGTTATCCCAGATCCGTATATTTGAATATCTTGGGAGAAACACTGAGTTATTTTTTGTGGCAGTTCACCTATTCCATAGTGGTTTTAAGGGGAATGTGTCTTTTGGTCCTTTATAGTACCATGATTCCTCCAAAGTATAATACCGGTATGTCAGGAAACGGGAACAGGTTAACAATAATAATAGTGTCCTGTTGCTTGGAATAGTTTCAATTATACTGTGGAGCTGCTATAACGAAACAGGAGGATAAGGTATATCTGTTATAATATAGCTGTAGTATGAAATATGGTGCTGACGTGGGCAAATCTTAAATCCCAGGTTAGGTTAGGTACGGTAACGTAAATACTCTTTCCTCAATACTTTGGTCAAAAATTATTAGAATAATTATGAGTGTCTATGAAAAAGTTAATTAAATTGTAAAAATCCAAGTGGACCTGTCCTTCAGAATTATGGTGTGACACAAGCCTACAAATTATATTACAGTATACATTTTGTGCTGTAGGTTATTATATTTTCTTAATACTGTATCCCTCAGTACCTGTCATCAGTTATTATCCTGCCAAAGTTTCATCTCCTTACCTTACACAGGTACAGTTGGACACAGGAATTGTGCTACAACCCAGGTGAAATATACTTGTCCCATTTGAGTAACCAGTGTCTATTTTCAGGTAGTTGCTTTTTATTACCATCCTTAATACTGACTTCTGCCCCTGGTGTCTCCTATTTGGCACTAAGGAACACACACACACACACACACACACACACACACACACACACACATACACATACACACACATACACCATCCTCAATACTGACTTCTGCCCCTGGTGTCTCCTATTTGGCACTAAGGAACTTGATATTGGGAGAAATTGACCATCTTTCACTTGGGCTATTCCTCGAGTTCCTGTGTCCAACTGTACACTATATTATGAGTACCTATGAACAAGTAAAGTAAGTTGGAAGACTCCAAGTGGAACTGGTTTTCAGAATTAGGGTGTGTGACACAAGCCTATACATTATGTGATACAATTTGTGCTGTACATTATTATATTTTCTTAATATACCTCAGTACTTGTCATCAATAAGTATCCTACCAAAGTTTCATCTCCTTACCTTACACTATAAAGTACAGGATTTCCCCCCAAAAATGTGCTCACTCCTTGACTGGCCATTACTCATATATAAGTATTTTGTTTTTATTTTGGTATTTATTGACATAGATACAAGTCTAATGAGTTAGAGAAAATAACATAACTAATATATATACAGTATGCCTGTTGCAATGTATAAAGGAAATATAATACTGTACAGTACTGTTGCCTATATATGATGCTGCAGTACTGGAAGAATAATTTTATTGTTTTTTTATGTTTTTTTTGTGTACAGCCTACAGTACAGTCAGCACTGTACTAAACATGAACAGATCTGTATTCTTTAAATTATATATTGTACAGTACAGTACATTGTTCCTACAATATAAATCTAATGACATTTCATATAGGAGGCCCATTTATGTACAGTACGGTACAGTATTTATATTTTTGTACCCACGTTTTTAAAAATACATTTGTATTTTTGTACCAAGCTTTATTTATAATTTCCTATCTAAACATGAACATATCTTTATCCACTGAAATGCTGAATATTGTTCCTACAGTATAAATCCCATATGAGGCCAACTTAAACATTTTTATTTTTGTACCCATATTCTTTAAACGTCTCTCCCTTTTTTTAACTTTACATTGTATATTCTTGTTTATTTCATTATAATTATTATTGCAGATGCCAAGGGGATGTTGTGTTCCTGGATGCAAGGCCAATTATAAGACCTTTGAGGTGTCTGCATTCCGGTCCCCTTCTGATGAAAGACGACGGCTGCAATGGGTAAAGGCTATCCATAGGGAAGACTTCACACCATCCACTACTTCAGTGGTCTGTGCCAGACGTTTTGAAGAGCATTTCATCATTAGGGAAGATAGTATTACACGTCCGGATGGAACTGTAATTACTGCCAAGAGAGGGACACCAGCTCTAGCAAAGGATGCATTCCCAACCATCTTTCCTAACCAGCCGAAGTACTTGTCAAAGGAAGCACCACCTGCTCACACAAACCCACAAGAAAGAAAAGACAAGATGCTTACAAGAGATGAAGTACAATTTCCAGTATGGATGGAAAATGACATGATAAACAGTTTTGAGGAGTTTGGTGATAAATTTGTTGGTAAGCTTTGTAAAGATTGGCTGTTTGTTTCCAGTGATTGTTGTGTGTGTCTTTTAAAACCCAATTGTGATGGCCAGCCAAATATAACTGCATCATTAAAGTGATGAAAGACTTGAAGGTTTTTATCTGGTATGAAAACATTGCATTCAATTTAAAAAAAATTGAGTGGCTTCTTGGATCAGAAATAAGAGTGATCGGTGGACAAAATTTGAAAATTTAATGAGTACGGTAACTTGAGTTCTTACTCTAAATCTGCAGTCAGTGATGTTGACAAAATCCCTCACTGTATTCAAGTTATTAGGGAGGTGTTGGAAACTAAATCAGAAATGGAGAGTGAATCGGAAATTGACAGGAATTTAGAGTGTGGTGTGTTGTGGTTCTGTGGTGAACAGCTAAACATGTTTTGTAAAGAAAAAATGAGATACAGCTGTGAGTTTTTGGTTTGGGCCTATAAAATTTATTTATCATGATACTCACTGTACACAGACCTACGTGACACAAAAGTAATTATTCTCCCTCGTCCTGATTATCTAAGGAAGTTTAATGTAACCAGTGCAAATTCAGTGTTGATAGAAAATTCTCATGAACAGTTTTTGAGGGAAAATTTTCCTAAATTAAAGTGAAGAAAGATTGGTGAATGTCCTGCTTGATGAGATACATGTGGAAAAAAAATCTCGCATATAAAGGTGGTAAGATTTATAGTGCTTCTATAAATTCATGTGAACCTGCAACAACCATTCAGGCTTTTATTATGTATGTGTGTATGGATGTATGTGTGTATGGATGTATGTGTGTATGTATGTATGTATGTATGTATGTTTGTGTGTATATATGTATGTATAAATGTATGTGTGTATGTATGTATGTATGTGTGTATATATGTATGTATGTATGTATGTATGTATGTATGTATGTATGTATGTATGTATGTATGTATGTATGTACAGTATGTATGTATGTATGTATGTATGTATGTATGTATGTGTGTATGTATGTATGTATGTAAGCAATTTGACAGCAGACACACTCCTTGAGTTGACACACAAGGTTTTGGCATTCCTACATGACATAGGGTACAAAGTAGTATCATTAATATCTGACAACAACAGGGTAAAAAGAAACATGTTTGAGAAGATGTGTGGAGGTAGTCTTGCTTCCTCCATTTAAAATCCCTATGATTCAGGTGTGCCACTTTTCTTCCTTTTTTATTCAGTTCATCTATTTAAATGTATAAGGAATAATTGGTTGAGTCAGAAAAATCCCATACAGACTTTTGTAGTCCCTTCACCTTCTAACATTCAAATTCATAAGCAAGCAAGCCTTCAGCCATTAAAAGAATTGTATATAAAACAACGTAATAAGTATGTAAAGCTTGCTCCAGGTTTGTCGGAGAAGATCCTTTTCCCTACTAATTTGGAACGACAAAATGTTCAGTATGTTGTACGACTGTTTGATGAAAAAACTGTGGCTGCACTAAAAACTGTGAATAGTTCTGATGTGTCAGGTACTGTTGTTTTCTTGGAACATATAATATCTTGGTGGCATATTGTAAATGTTAAAACTCCATATAAAGGTATCCATTTACGTCAGCAGGAATGTAACCCGATTAGGAATGATTCATCTACTGATCCAAGCCTCAAGTTTCTTAGCAATTTTGGTCTTTGGCTTAAGTCCTGGGAAAAGTTAGAAATGCCTCAATAAGGTAGGGTTGGTAAATTGTCAAGGGAAACATTCTTTGCTCTCAGACACACAACATCAACAATGATAAAGTTGTGTGATTATCTACTAGAACACAATGACTTTCAGTATGTACTACTTGGAAAATTTCAAACAGACAGGTTGGAAGATAGATTTGGACTGTATAGGAGGATGAGTGGTACAAATTATAATGTTGCTGTTGCTCAGGTGATGAATCAGAAATTAAACTAAAAATCATGGCTGTTCTCTCCATGGCTTCATCCAAGACAGGTCCCTTACCCCTCAATGATTTATGTAGCTCTAAAGGTGAACCAGACTCAAAATGTAGTTCTGTTGGCCACCTGGAAAAATTCAAGAGAGTTGAGGAATATGTGGAAGAGTAAACACTGTCAAAGGATGATGAAAGTGTGATGATTATTATTGCTGGTTATGTTGCTCACAGTGTTAAAAAAAAGTTGAAATGTTCCGTATGTGTGAGTAGAGTCACTCTGGAGAAGAAACTTGAAGCTGAAATTCCTGACAGTTACCAGTATACAGTATAAAGATCCTTGATCGAGGTGGCCTGAAATGGCCAACAGATTTTACACTTTCTGTATGTACAGTATTTCAACCTACCAAGTATTCCAAGCTCTCATTGGTAAATTTAAGAAAGATTTTGTGCCCTGCAGCTGTCAAAGAAAAGTGCTAGTTCAGTTAGTCTTAAACTTTCTGTGGAGGGATTTTGATGCAAATGAATGTTGCCCCTGCAAAACATCAGTGCAGAACCTAATTTCAATGTGCATAATATGGCCTCTAACTAATATTCTGTTTAATAATTTCACAAAGACATATAACAATACAATAGTCAAAGAAAAAAATATGAAGATAAAACTCTAAACACTCCAAAACTGAAGGTATAGATAGACCTATAGTGTGTACTGTACATTCTGACCTGAGCCACAATCATGGTAGTTTTCTTACTTGTTGACTTATATCTGGGAGTCAGAGAATGGAGTACTCGGTACTAGCCTACTAGGTTAGGTATAATTTATTGTAGTACAGTATACTGTATTCTCATTTTAATTGTTTAAAACAGGAATCATTTAAAATCTGAGAACAGAATACATGTTTAGTTCCACTGAAGTGAAAACACTTGTGAATAGCAACAGAAACCTGACCATTTTGTGCTTGATAGTAGTTAAAAATAAAATATATGTTGTACTTCAGTGTGTATTTTTACCCGTTATTATTATTTCACATGGTGTTGAGACTGAATGTTCTGCCCAAGTACACATAATTAACTACATAAATAACATAATTGAAAAGTGATGCTAAGAAAAACCAATAAATAACCAAAAAGTAAGAGGCACTGATAAAATTACGGAAACAATGGTAAGGATCAAATTGCACCAGTCCCCCCACGGCTGTGATGTAATCAATCCCACACCCAGGCCTTAAGATCAAGATGGCATTGGTTGAGCCCTACTCCATGTCCATGTTTCAGACACATATGTCAGTGTTGGCAGGATTATACTATTTCTCGGTCCCCTTTTCACTTCCATACTCGCACTTCTACCCTACATAGTCCTCCCCAGTGATATTATGACCTGCCTGACCCTCACTGCTCTCTCCCTGATTTCTCCTTCCATGTTTACACAGAACTGTTCCCAGTTACTTGAATTCCCTCTCCTCCATCCTCTCACCTCCTAATGTTATCTCACATTCAGTCCCAGTTGGTACAGCCACTCTATAGGGTATAGCAAAGTCAATTACTTATGTTTTGGTCCTCTTAAATACCATCACCTTACTCTTACCAACATTCACCTTCAGTTTTCTTCGCTTACACACAGACTGAAACTCATCCACCACCCTCTGTAACTCCCTTTCACTCTCAGCCAGCAGCACAGTGTCATCCACAAATAAAGCTTGCAACCAAGGACCAATCTATTCCATTCATCCTCAGTTTCGCACCCAGGCCTGCCACTTTTGCCTTCATCTATCTCATGCAACCATCCATAAAGATATTGAACAACCATAGTGGCATGACACACCCTTGCCTCAATCCTAAACTGATATCAAAGTTCTCACTCAAACCACCCTCGACACTCACGCAAGCTTTTGCCTCTCTATAGAAAGCCTCAATCCCATCCAGCAAGTTTTTTTTTTTTTTTTTCTTTTTTTATATAATAACAAAGATGAGGACAAAGGCCACAGGCCCGCTTACCGTCCTCATCTACATAGTACAGTGAGAGAGTGGTCCAAAATCATGTCCAATTTCGTTCGAGATGCCCTGACACATTGCGTTTGAAGGTACATAAGTCGTAGTAAGGTGGAAAGATGGATGAAGGTAGAGTGTTCCAGAGTTGACCAGTTGTGTATATGAAAGACTGAGAGTACCGGTTAACTCTTGCATGAGGGAGTTGGACAGAAAAGGGGTGAGAACGAGAGGCTTGACGAGTGTTGCATGTTCTCCTGAGGGGAGGAAGCATACATTGAGAGAGTTCAGAAGAGCAATGTCCAGTGTAATAGCGATAGAAGAGAGAAAGTGATGCAACACTGCGGCGAAGAGAGAGAGGTTGTAGTGAATCAGTAAGAGGAGGAGAGTTGATGAGACGAAAGGCCTTTGATTCCACCTTGTCCAGTAGTGTTGTGAAGGTTGATCCCCCCCACACATTAGAGCCATACTCCATACAGGGGCGGATGAGACCCCTGTACAGAGACAGCAACTGTGTGGGGGTGAAGTATTCACGGAATCTGCGCAGCACACCTAACTTCTTTGAGGCGATTTTAGTAAGAGAGATAATGTGATCTCTCCAGGAGAGATTATGAGAGAAAGAGACTCCAAGAATATTAAGAGAAGAGGAAAGGTCAAGTTGTGTATCGTTAAAGGAGAGGGGATAGACATCAGGAAGATTAGTACGAGTTGAAAGATGAAGGAACTGTGTTTTTGAGGCATTGAAAACAACAAGGTTCTCTCTGCCCCAGTTAGAGATGAGGGAAAGATCAGAAGTCAGGCGTGCTACTGCATCATCACGTGATGTGGAGAGTAGCTGCTGGGATGGACGGTTGTCAAAATGAGTGGAGTAGTGTAGGGTGGAATCATCAGCATAGGAGTGGATAGGGGAAGAGGTACAGTTAAGAAGGTCATTAATGAACAAAAGAAAGAGGGTGGGTGATAGAACAGAACCCTGAGGAACACCAATATTGATAGCCTTGGAAGAAGAACAGTGACCGTCTACAACAGCAGGTATAGAACGGTCAGAAAGGAAATCAGAGATAAAGGTGCAGAGAGAGGGATAGAAACCGAATGAGGGCAGTTTGGAGATTAAAGCTTTGTGCCAGACTCTATCAAAAGCTTTGGATATGTCGAGGGCAACAGTAAAAGTTTCACCAAAGTTCCGAAAGGAGGATGACCATGAATCAGAGAGGAGGGATAGAAGATCGCCAGTAGATCGTCCCTGACGGAAACCATACTGGCGATCTGAAAGAAGGTCATGACAAATAAGGTGCTTATGAATTTTGAGGTTAAGAATAGATTCGAAGACTTTAGATAGACATGAGGTCAGATCAATAGGGCGATAGTTGGAGGGTTGGGAACGGTCTCCTTTTTTCGGAACAGGTTGGATCAGAGCAAACTTCCAGCAAGAAGGAAAAGTGTCAAATGATAGACATAGACGGAACAGTTTGCCTAGGCAGGGTGTCAGCACGGAAGCACAGTTCTTGAGAACAACAGGAGGAATCCCATCAGGTCCGTACGCCTTCCGAGTGTTAAGGCCAGAGAGGGCAGAACATACTTCCTTTGAAGAGATTCTAATGGCAGGCATAAGTAAGTCAGAGGGGGGTGGAGTTGGAGGAACAGAGCCGGAATCGTCCAGTGTAGAGTTAGAGGCAAAGGTTTGAGAGAAGAGTTCAGCTTTATCAGGTGAAGAGATGGCAACATTTCCATCAGGAAGGATGAGGGGAGGGAAAGAGGAAGAAGTAAAGTTACTGGAGAGATTTTTGGCTAGATGCCAGAAAGAACGAGAGGTGGAGGAGTTGGACAGGTCATTGCACTTGGCACGGATGAAGGATTTTTTGGTTAGTCGGAGAACAGATTTGGCGCGATTCCGGGCAGAGATATACAGAGCACGAGATTCGTCAGTTTGAAGGCGTCGGTGCCGTCTGAAAGCTACCTCCTTGTTGTGGACAGCAGTAGAACAAGCGTGATTAAACCAAGATTTTCGTGAATTAGTAAGAGGGAAAGAATATGGAATGTATGCCTCCATGCCCGAGATGATCACCTCCGAGATGCGTGCAGCACTCTCTGAGGGACCCCGGCCACGAAAGCAAAAATCACTCCATGGGAAATCTTCAAAGTACTGCCTCAGATCATCCCAGCCAGCAGCGCTGTAGTGCCACAGACGACGCTTGCTGGGAGGGTCCAAAGGTCTTACAGGAGCGATAGGACAGGATACTGAAATAAGATTGTGATCGGAGGAGCCCAAAGGAGAGAAAAGTTCAACAGAATAAGCAGAAGGATGAGAGGTTAGGAATAAGTCAAGGATATTGGGCTGATCTCCAAGGCGGTCTGGAATACGGGTAGGGTACTGAATTAACTGCTCTAGGTCGTTGAGGATAGAAAAAGTAAAGGCTTGTTCACCAGGTGGATCAGTGAAGGGAGATGAAAGCCAAAGGCGGTGGTGAACGTTGAAATCTCCTAAAATGGAGATTTCTGAGAAAGGAGAATGGGATAGAATGTGTTCCACTTTAGAAGTAAGATAGTCGAAGAATTTTGTATAGTCAGTAGAGTTAGGAGATAGATATACAGCACAGATGTATTTAGTTTGAGAGTAGCAGGTTAGCCGAAGCCAGATAGTTGAAAAATCAGAAGAGTCAAGTTCGGGAACACGAGAACAAGTGAGGTCGTTGCGTACGTATACGCAACATCCGCCTTTGGCACGAAACTGAGGATAGAGAAAGTAAGAGGAGACAGAGTAGGGGTTGCTGTTAGTTAATGCTGAGATCTGGGTCTCGGTGAGGAAGAGAAGATGAGGTTTAGCGGAGAAGAGGTGGTGTTCAACAGAGGAGAAGTTAGAGGAAAGACCGCGAATGTTGCAAAAGTTGATAAAGAGTGTGTCAGACAATGGTCCAGGGCATCTCGGGGGGTCGTCAACAAATGGTCCAGACTGAGGGGAGTTTATTGACCCATCCCCAGGGGCCTCCGAGGCTTGGTTTTTAATTGTATTCATATTTATTAATTAATTTTGGGGGATATAATTTGGACAAAGGGTGTGGTGTGTAGCGTGTTTGTATATATTGTGTAAATAGAGAGAGTGATGTCTTTGGGAGTATGTTGGACTACTCTCGGTGTATGTGAGACACGAAAAAGATCAGCAAAGGTGGACAGACAGGTGAAACGGGAGTTCCAACACTCCCTATCACCAGTCCAGCGTCCACCCTAGGAGTACTGCCCTGTTTGGTTGGTGTCTCCAACCTCCTCCTTCTTCAACATCTTCGATACCCGTTTATATCCCAAATTTAGCCTAAAAACACCGAAAAATCGAGTTTTTTGGGTCTCAGAAGCGATTTGTACTGTGCTAGAAAAATTTCAATTTTCAGGCAAAAAAAATGCTAAAACACGTTTTTTTGGCCCAAAAAGTCGATTTGTGCATGCATCTTCGATACCCGTTTATATCCCAAATTTAGCCTAAAAACACCGAAAAATCGAGTTTTTTGGGTCTCAGAAGCGATTTGTATTGTGCTAGAAAAATTTCAATTTTCAGGCCAAAAAAATGCTAAAACACGTTTTTTGGGCCCAAAAAGTCGATTTGTGCATGCATCTTCGATACCCGTTTGTATCCCAAATTTAGCCTAAAAACACCGAAAAATCGAGTTTTTTGGGTCTCAGAAGCGATTTGTACTGTGCTAGAAAAATTTCAATTATCAGGCAAAAAAAATGCTAAAACACGTTTTTTTGGCCCAAAAAGTCGATTTGTGCATGCATCTTCGATACCCGTTTATATCCCAAATTTAGCCTAAAAACACCGAAAAATCGTGTTATTTGGGTCTCAGAAGCGATTTGTACTGTGCTAGAAAATTTTCAATTTTCAGGCAAAAAAAATGCTAAAACACGTTTTTTTGGCCCAAAAAGTCGATTTGTGCATGCATCTTCGATACCCGTTTATATCCCAAATTTAGCCTAAAAACACCGAAAAAATCGAGTTTTTTGGGTCTCAGAAGCGATTTGTACATGTCTACACTGTTCTAGAAAATTTTTAATTTTCAGGCAAAAAAAATGCTAAAACACGTTTTTTGGGCCCAAAAAGTCGATTTGTGCATGCATCTTCGATACCCGTCTATATCCCAAATTTAGCCTAAAAACACCGAAAAATCAAGTTTTTTGGGTCTCAGAAGCGATTTGTACTGTGCTAGAAAAATTTCAATTTTCAAGCAAAAAAAATGCTAAAACACGTTTTTTTGGCCCAAAAAGTCGATTTGTGTATGCATCTTCGATACCCGTTTATATCCCAAATTTAGCCTAAAAACACCGAAAAATCGAGTTTTTTGGGTCTCAGAAGCGATTTGTACATGTCTACACTGTTCTAGAAAAAATCAATTTTCAGGCAAAAAAATGCTAAAACACGTTTTTTTGGCCCAAAAAGTCGATTTGTGCATGCATCTTCGATACCCGTTTATATCCCAAATTTAGCCTAAAAACACCGAAAAATCGAGTTTTTTGGGTCTCAGAAGCGATTTGTACTGTGCTAGAAAAAATTCAATTTTCAGGCAAAAAAAATGCTAAAACACGTTTTTTTGGCCCAAAAAGTCGATTTGTGCATGCATCTTCGATACCCGTTTATATCCCAAATTTAGCTTAAAAACACCGAAAAATCAAGTTTTTTGGGTATCAGAAGCGATTTGTACTGTGCTAGAAAAAATTCAATTTTCAGGCAAAAAAAATGCTAAAACACGTTTTTTTGGCCCAAAAAGTCGATTTGTGCATGCATCTTCGATACCCGTTTATATCCCAAATTTAGCCTAAAAACACCGAAAAATCGAGTTTTTTGGGTCTCAGAAGCGATTTGTACATGTCTACACTGTTCTAGAAAAAATCAATTTTCAGGCAAAAAAAATGCTAAAACACGTTTTTTTGGCCCAAAAAGTCGATTTGTGCATGCATCTTCGATACCCGTTTATATCCCAAATTTAGCCTAAAAACACCGAAAAATCGAGTTTTTTGGGTCTCAGAAGCGATTTGTACTGTGCTAGAAAAAATTCAATTTTCAGGCAAAAAAAATGCTAAAACACGTTTTTTTGGCCCAAAAAGTCGATTTGTGCATGCATCTTCGATACCCGTTTATATCCCAAATTTAGCCTAAAAACACCGAAAAATCGAGTTTTTTGGGTCTCAGAAACGATTTGTACATGTCTACACTGTTCTAGAAAAATTTCAATTTTCAGGGAAACAAAATGCTAAAACACGTTTTTCTGGCCCAAAAAGTCGATTTGGGCATGTATCTTCGATACCCGTTTATATCCCAAATTTAGCCTAAAAACACCGAAAAATCGAGTTTTTTGGGTCTCAGAAGCGATTTGTACTGTGCTAGAAAAAATTCAATTTTCAGGCAAAAAAAATGCTAAAACACGTTTTTTGGGCCCAAAAAGTCGATTTGTGCATGCATCTTCGATACCCGTTTATATCCCAAATTTAGCTTAAAAACACCGAAAAATCAAGTTTTTTGGGTCTCAGAAGCGATTTGTACTGTGCTAGAAAAATTTCAATTTTCAGGCAAAAAAAATGCTAAAACACGTTTTTTTGGCCCAAAAAGTCAATTTGTGCATGCATCTTCGATACCCGTTTATATCCCAAATTTAGCCTAAAAACACCGAAAAATCGAGTTTTTGGGTCTCAGAAACGATTTGTACATGTCTACACTGTTCTAGAAAAATTTCAATTTTCAGGCAAACAAAATGCTAAAACACGTTTTTTTGGCCCAAAAAGTCGATTTGTGCATGCATCTTCGATACCCGTTTATATCCCAAATTTAGCCTAAAAACACCGAAAAATCGAGTTTTTTGGGTCTCAGAACAGATTTGTACTGTGCTAGAAAAAAATCAATTTTCAGGCAAAAAAAATGCTAAAACACGTTTTTTGGGCCCAAAAAGTCGATTTGTGCATGCATCTTCGATACCCGTTTATATCCCAAATTTAGCCTAAAAACACCGAAAAATCAAGTTTTTTGGGTCTCAGAAGCGATTTGTACTGTGCTAGAAAAAATTCAATTTTCAAGCAAAAAAAATGCTAAAACACGTTTTTTTGGCCCAAAAAGTCGATTTGTGCATGCATCTTCGATACTCGTTTATATCCCAAATTTAGCCTAAGAACACCGAAAAATCGAATTTTTGGGGTCTCAGAAGCGATTTGTACTGTGCTAGAAAAATTTCAATTTTCAGGCAAAAAAAATGCTAAAACACGTTTTTTTGGCCCAAAAAGTCGATTTGTGCATGCATCTTCGATACCCGTTTATATCCCAAATTTAGCCTAAAAACACCGAAAAATCGAGTTTTTTGGGTCTCAGAAGCGATTTGTACATGTCTACACTGTTCTAGAAAAAATCAATTTTCAGGCAAAAAAAATGCTAAAACACGTTTTTTTGGCCCAAAAAGTCGATTTGTGCATGCATCTTCGATACCCGTTTATATCCCAAATTTAGCCTAAAAACACCGAAAAATCGAGTTTTTTGGGTCTCAGAAGCGATTTGTACATGTCTACACTGTTATAGAAAAAATCAATTTTCAGGCAAAAAAAATGCTAAAACACGTTTTTTTGGCCCAAAAAGTCGATTTGTGCATGCATCTTCGATACCCGTTTATATCCCAAATTTAGCCTAAAAACACCCAAAATCGAGTTTTTTGGGTCTCAGAAGCGATTTGTACTGTTCTAGAAAAAAATCAATTTTCAGGCAAAAAAAATGCTAAAACACGTTTTTTTGGCCCAAAAAGTCGATTTGTGCATGCATCTTCGATACCCGTTTATATCCCAAATTTAGCCTAAAAACACCGAAAAATAGAGTTTTTTGGGTCTCAGAAGCGATTTGTACATGTCTACACTGTTCTAGAAAAAAATCAATTTTCAGGCAAAAAAAAATGCTAAAACACGTTTTTTTGGCCCAAAAAGTCGATTTGTGCATGCATCTTCGATACCCGTTTCTATCCCAAATTTAGCCTAAAAACACCGAAAAATCGAGTTTTTTGGGTCTCAGAAGCGATTTGTACTGTGCTAGAACAAATTCAATTTTCAGGGTATCGAAGATGCATGCACAAATCGACTTTTTGGGCCCAAAAAAACTGTTTTAACAGGCAGGCAGGCAGGTAGGGAGGCAGGCAGGTAGGTAGGGAGGCAGGCAGGCAGGCAGGTAGGTAGGTAGGCAGGCAGGCAGGCAGTTAGGGAGGCAGGCAGGCAGGCAGGCAGGCAGGCAGACAGGCAGGTAGGGAGGCAGGCAGGCAGGTAGGCAGGCAGGCAGGAAGGGAGGCTGGCAGCCAGGTAGGCAGGCAGGCAGGGAAATCTGACTTATATAGGGATGAACTGAACACATTTTCTATCCCGTTTCTACCACTAAAGAAAACGTGTTTATTTACATACACCATGCTATTATATATTAGATATATAGATTATAAATTATTCATTATTATTATTATTATTATTATTATTATTATTATTATTATTATTAGTAGTAGTAGTAGTAGTAGTAGTAGTAGTACTAGTAGTAGTAGTAGTAGTAGTAGTATTGCCAATTCAGGCTTTTGTTCTGGCTATACTTACGACTCTCTCTCTCTCTCTCTCTTTCTCTCTCTCACACACACATGTAAACAAAGAAACATTTGCAATGAAATGAAATGAAAATAATGCCGTTGAAAACGAATAATGTGTACTAAAAGTGAAATAGTACTCTTAAAAATCGTGTAGATTAAAGTGAAGTATAAAGGTGTGCAATATAGTAGATGAAAATTGAAAATGACTCGAATGTGTAAATGCAGTGTTGCCATGGTGTTGTAGCCACCACTAGCCACCTCTAGCCCAGGTGTGAAGGGTAGAAGCAGTGTTACCAATGTTTTGTAGCCCAGTTTTGTAGCCCCAAGGTGAGTTGTGATTGGCTAAAATGGGGGTGTTGGCGATTTTTGTCGACTATATATAAGGTCGTAAGCCGCCGGGGTGGTTGGTGGGGTGGGGGAGGGTAAAACAAGGGCTTGGGGGGGCCATTTTTTGGATTTAGAGGCGAAATAAAAAAATTTTTGGGCTTCTTCTCGACAGCCTAACCAAACCAAGCCTTATTTAACCTAACCTCTTCCTATTAGAATTAGTAGTAGTAGTATTAGTAGTAGTAGTAATATTAGTAGTAGTAGTAATATTACCTAACCTAACCTAGACCACAGTAGAC
>JAWZYT010006718.1:22500-25000 GCA_034508575.1 Petrolisthes manimaculis
ACCTAACCTAACCTAACCTAACCCAACCTAACCTAACCTAACCTAACCCTTAACCTAACCTAACCTAACCTAACCTAACCTAACCTAACCTAACCCTTAACCTAACCTAACCTAACCTAACCCCTAACCTGCTGCCCCGCTGCCCCGCCGCCCCACCCCGCTGCCCCGCCCCACTGCCCTGCCCCACTGCCCCGCCGCCGCCCGGCTGTCACCCCCGCTGCCCCGACGCCCCGCTGCCCCGCCGCCCCCGCCCCGCAACTGCCCCACTGCCCCGCCCCGCTGCCCCGCCCCGCTGCCCCGCCGCCCCGCTGCCCCGCCCCGCTGCCCCGCATCCCGCTGCCCCGCCGCCCTGCTGCCCTGCCGCCCCGCTACCCCGCCTCGCAACTGCCCCGCATCCCCGCCCCGCCCCGCTGCCCCGCTGCCCCGCCCCGCTGCCCCGATGCCCTGTCGCCCCGCTGCCACGCCGCCACGCTGCCCCGCCCCGCAACTGCCCTGCCGCCCCGCTGCCCCTAACCTAACCTAACCTAACCTAACCTAACCCAACCTAACCTAACCTAACCTAACCTAACCTAACCTAACCCAACCTAACCTAACCTAACCTAACCTAACCCTTAACCTAACCTAACCTAACCCAACCTAACCTAACCTAACCCAACCTAACCTAACCCTTAACCTAACCTAACCTAACCTAACCTAACCTAACCCTTAACCTAACCTAACCCAACCTAACCTAACCTAACCTAACCTAACCCTTAACCTAACCTAACCTAAACCTAACCTAACCCCTAACCTGCTGCCCCGCTGCCCCGCCGCCCCGCCCCGCTGCCCCGCCCCACTGCCCTGCCCCACTGCCCGCCGCCGCCCGGCTGTCACCCCGCTGCCCCGCCGCCCCCCGCTGCCCTGCCGCCCCGCTGCCCCGCCACCCCGCTGCCCCGCCACCCTGCCCCACTGCCCCGCTGCCCCGACGCCCCGCTGCCCCGCTGTCCAGCCCCGCCCGCCCAACTGCCCTGCCCCGCTGCCCCGACGCCCCGCTGCCCCGCCGCCCCGCCCCGCAACTGCCCCACTGCCCCGCCCCGCTGCCCCGCCCCGCTGCCCCGCCGCCCCGCTGCCCCGCCCTGCTGCCCCGCATCCCGCTGCCCCGCCGCCCTGCTGCCCTGCCGCCCCGCTGCCCGACGCCCTGCTGCCCCGCTGTCAAGCCCCGCCGTCCTGCTGCCCCGCCCCGCTGCCCCGCATCCCGCTGCCCCCGCTGCCCCGCCGCCCCGCTACCCCGCCTCGCAACTGCCCCGCATCCCCGCCCCGCCCCCGCTGCCCCGATGCCCTGCCGCCCCGCTGCACGCCGCCCCCGCTGCCCCGCCCCGCAACTGCCCTGCCGCCCCGCTGCCCCTAACCTAACCTAGCCTAACCTAACCTAACCTAACCCAACCTAACCTAACCTAACCTAACCTAACCTAACCTAACCCTTAACCTAACCTAACCTAACCCTTAACCTAACCTAACCTAACCTAACCTAACCTAACCCTTAACCCAACCTAACCTAACCTAACCTAACCTAACCTAACCCTTAACCTAACCTAACCTAACCCTTAACCTAACCTAACCTAACCTAACCTAACCTACTAACCTAACCAAACCTAACCTAACCTAACCCAACCTAACCTAACCTAACCTAACCTAACCCTTAACCTAACCTAACCTAACCTAACCTAACCCCTAACCTGCTGCCCCGCTGCCCCGCCGCCCCCGCCCCGCTGCCCCGCCCCACTGCCCTGCCCCACTGCCCCGCCGCCGCCCGGCTGTCACCCCGCTGCCCCGCCGCCCCGCTGCCCTGCCGCCCCGCTGCCCCGCCACCCCGCTGCCCCCGCCACCCTGCCCCGCTGCCCGACGCCCCGCTGCCCCGCTGTCCAGCCCCGCCGCCCCACTGCCCCGCCCCGCTGCCCCGACGCCCCGCTGCCCCGCCCCGCAACTGCCCCGCCCCGCTGCCCCGCCCCGCTGCCCCGACGCCCCGCTGCCCCGCCCCGCTGCCCCGGCGCCCCGCCACCCCCGCCCCCCGCAACTGCCCCACTGCCCCGCCCCGCTGCCCTGCCCCGCTGCCCCGACGCCCCGCCACCCCGCCCCGCTGCTCCGACGCCCTGCTGCCCCGCTGTCAAGCCCCGCCGCCCCACTGACCCGCCCCGCTGCCCCGCATCCCGCTGCCCCCACCGCCCTGTTGCCCCCGCCGCCCCGCTACCCGCCTCGCAACTGCCCCGCCTCCCCCGCCCCGCCCCGCTGCCCCGCCGCCCCGCTGCCCACGCCCCGCTGCCCCAATGCCCTGCCGCCCCGCTGCCACGCCGCCCCGCTGCCCCGCCCCGCAACTGCCCTGCCGCCCCGCCCCACTGCCCTGCCCGCCACGCCGCCCTGCCGCCCCGCTGCCCCTAACCTAACCTAACCTAACCTAACCTAACCTAACCTAACCTAACCTAACCTAACCTAACCTAACCTAACCTAACCTAACCTAACCTAA
>JAWZYT010006719.1:10000-33966 GCA_034508575.1 Petrolisthes manimaculis
ATTATGTGATACAATTTGTGCTGTATGTTATTATATTTTCTTAATATACCTCAGTACTTGTCATCAATAAGTATCCTACCAAAGTTTCATCTCTTTACCTTACACTAAAGAGTACAGGATGTCCCCCAAAATGTGTTCACTCTTTGACTGGCCATTACTCATATACAAGTATTTTGTTTTGATTTTGGTGTTTATTGACATAGATACAAGTCTAATGAGTTAGGGAAAATAACAACTAATATATACATAGGTCTATATAGATATTTTCAAGTACAGTAGGCCTGTTGCGATGTATAAAGGAAATATAATACTGTACAGTACTGTTGCAGTACTGGTAGAATAATTTTATTGTTTTTTTGTTCTTTTGTGTACAGCCTACAGTAAAGTCAGCACTGTACTAAACATGAACAGATCTGTATTCTTTAAATTATACAGTATATTGTACAGTACAGTACATTGTTCCTACAGTATAAATCTAATGACATTTCATATAGGAGGCCCATTTACTTACAGTATTTATAATTTTGTACCCACATTTTTTAAAATGCCTTTGTATTTTTGTACCAATCTTTATATATGATTTCCTATCTAAACTTGAACAGATCTTTATCCAGTGAAATGATGAAGATTGTTCCTACAGTATAAATCCCATATGAGGCCAACTTAAACATTTTTATTTTTGTACCCATATTCTTTAAACGTCTCTCCCTTTTTTTAACTTTACATTGTAATTTCTTGTTTATTTCATTGTAAAATATTATTGCAGATGCCAAGGGCATGTTGTGTTCCTGGATGCAAGGCCAATTATAAGACCTTTGAGGTGTCTGCATTCCGGTTCCCTTCTGATGAAAGACGACGGCTGCAATGGGTAAAGGCTATCCATAGGGAAGACTTCACACCATCCACTACTTCAGTGGTCTGTGCCAGACATTTTGAAGAGCATTTAATCATTAGGGAAGATAGCATTACACGTCCGGATGGAACTGTAATTACAGCCAAGAGAGGGACACCAGCTCTAGCGAAGGATGCATTCCCAACCATCTTTCCTAACCAGCCGAAGTGCTTATCAAAGGAAGCACCACCTGCTCGCACAAACCCACAAGAAAGAAAAGACAAGATGCTTACAAGAGATGAAGTACAATTTCAAGTATGGATGGAAAATGACAAGATAAACAGTTTTGAGGAGTTTGGTGATAAATTTGTTGGTAAACTTTCTAAAGATTGGCTGTTTGTTTCCAGTGATTGTTGTGTGTGTCTTTTAAAACCCAATTGTGATGGCCAGCCAAATATAACTGCATCATTAAAGTGATGAAAGACTTGAAGGTTTTTATCTGGTATGAAAACATTGCATTCAATTTAAAAAAAATTGAGTGGCTTCTTGGATCAGAAATAAGAGTGATCGGTGGACAAAATTTGAAAATTTAATGAGTACGGTAACTTGAGTTCTTACTCTAAATCTGCAGTCAGTGATGTTGACAAAATCCCTCACTGTATTCAAGTTATTAGGGAGGTGTTGGAAACTAAATCAGAAATGGAGAGTGAATCGGAAATTGACAGGAATTTAGAGTGTGGTGTGTTGTGGTTCTGTGGTGAACAGCTAAACATGTTTTGTAAAGAAAAAATGAGATACAGCTGTGAGTTTTTGGTTTTGGCCTATAAAATTTATTTATCATGATACTCACTGTACACAGACCTACGTGACACAAAAGTAATTATTCTCCCTCGTCCTGATTATCTAAGGAAGTTTAATGTAACCAGTGCAAATTCAGTGTTGATAGAAAATTCTCATGAACAGTTTTTGAGGGAAAATTTTCCTAAATTAAAGTGAAGAAAGATTGGTGAATGTCCTGCTTGATGAGATACATGTGGAAAAAAAATCTCGCATATAAAGGTGGTAAGATTTATAGTGCTTCTATAAATTCATGTGAACCTACAACAACCATTCAGGCTTTTATTATTTCTTCTTTCTTTTCCAAATGCAGACATGTTACTGCTCTGTATCCAGTAAGCAATCTGACAGCAGACACACTCCTTGAGTTGACACACAAGGTTTTGGCATTCCTACATGACATAGGGTACAAAGTAGTATCATTAATATCTGACAACAACAGGGTAAAAAGAAACATGTTTGAGAAGATGTGTGGAGGTAGTCTTGCTTCCTCCATTTAAAATCCCTATGATTCAGGTGTGCCACTTTTCTTCCTTTTTTATTCAGTTCATCTATTTAAATGTATAAGGAATAATTGGTTGAGTCAGAAAAATCCCATACAGACTTTTGTAGTCCCTTCACCTTCTAACATTCAAATTCATAAGCAAGCAAGCCTTCAGCCATTAAAAGAATTGTATATAAAACAACGTAATAAGTATGTAAAGCTTGCTCCAGGTTTGTCGGAGAAGATCCTTTTCCCTACTAATTTGGAACGACAAAATGTTCAGTATGTTGTACGACTGTTTGATGAAAAAACTGTGGCTGCACTAAAAACTGTGAATAGTTCTGATGTGTCAGGTACTGTTGTTTTCTTGGAACATATAATATCTTGGTGGCATATTGTAAATGTTAAAACTCCATATAAAGGTATCCATTTACGTCAGCAGGAATGTAACCCGATTAGGAATGATTCATCTACTGATCCAAGCCTCAAGTTTCTTAGCAATTTTGGTCTTTGGCTTAAGTCCTGGGAAGAGTTAGAAATGCCTCAATAAGGTAGGGTTGGTAAATTGTCAAGGGAAACATTCTTTGCTCTCAGACACACAACATCAACAATGATAAAGTTGTGTGATTATCTACTAGAACACAATGACTTTCAGTATGTACTACTTGGAAAATTTCAAACAGACAGGTTGGAAGATAGATTTGGACTGTATAGGAGGATGAGTGGTACAAATTATAATGTTGCTGTTGCTCAGGTGATGAATCAGAAATTAAACTAAAAATCATGGATGTTCTCTCCATGGCTTCATCCAAGACAGGTCCCTTACCCCTCAATGATTTATGTAGCTCTAAAGGTGAACCAGACTCAAAATGTAGTTCTGTTGGCCACCTGGAAAAATTCAAGAGAGTTGAGGAATATGTGGAAGAGTAAACACTGTCAAAGGATGATGAAAGTGTGATGATTTTTATTGCTGGTTATGTTGCTCACAGTGTTAAAAAAAAGTTGAAATGTTCAGTATGTGTGAGTAGAGTCACTCTGGAGAAGAAACTTGAAGCTGAAATTCCTGACAGTTACCAGTATACAGTATAAAGATCCTTGATTGAGGTGGCCTGAAATGGCCAACAGATTTTACACTTTCTGTATGTACAGTATTTCAACCTACCAAGTATTCCAAGCTCTCATTGGTAAATTTAAGAAAGATTTTGTGCCCTGCAGCTGTCAAAGAAAAGTGCTAGTTCAGTTAGTCTTAAACTTTCTGTGGAGGGATTTTGATGCAAATGAATGTTGCCCCTGCAAAACATCAGTGCAGAACCTAATTTCAATGTGCATATGGCCTCTAACTAATATTCTGTTGAATAATTTCACAAAGACATATAACAATACAATAGTCAAAGAAAAAAATATGAAGATAAAACTATAAACACTCCAAAACTGAAGGTATAGATAGACCTATAGTGTGTACTGTACATTCTGACCTGAGCCACAATCATGGTAGTTTTCTTACTTGTTGACTTATATCTGGGAGTCAGAGAATGGAGTACTTGGTACTAGCCTACTAGGTTAGGTATAATTTATTGTAGTACAGTATACTGTATTCTCATTTTAATTGTTTAAAACAGGAATCATTTAAAATCTGAGAACAGAATACATGTTTAGTTCCACTGAAGTGAAAACACTTGTGAATAGCAACAGAAACCTGACCATTTTGTGCTTGATAGTAGTTAAAAATAAAATATATGTTGTACTTCAGTGTGTATTTTTACCCGTTATTATTATTTCACATGGTGTTGAGACTGAATGTTCTGCCCAAGTACACATAATTAACTACATAAATAACATAATTGAAAAGTGATGCTAAGAAAAACCAATAAATAACCAAAAAGTAAGAGGCACTGATAAAATTACGGAAACAATGGTAAGGATCAAATTGCACCAGTCCACCCACGGCTGTGATGTAATCAATCCCACACCCAGGCCTTAAGATCAAGATGGCATTGGTTGAGCCCTACTTCATGTCCATGTTTCAGACACATATGTCAGTGTTGGCAGGATTATACTATTTCTCGGTCCCCTTTTCACTTCCATACTCGCACTTCTACCCTACATAGTCCTCCCCAGTGATATTATGACCTGCCTGACCCTCACTGCTCTCTCCCTGATTTCTCCTTCCATGTTTACACAGAACTGTTCCCAGTTACTTGAATTCCCTCTCCTCCATCCTCTCACCTCCTAATGTTATCTCGCATTCAGTCCCAGTTGGTACAGCCACTCTATAGGGTATAGCAAAGTCAATTACTTCTGTTTTGGTCCTCTTAAATACCATCACCTTACTCTTACCAACATTCACCTTCAGTTTTCTTCGCTTACACACAGACTGAAACTCATCCACCACCCTCTGTAACTCCCTTTCACTCTCAGCCAGCAGCACAGTGTCATCCACAAATAAAGCTTGCAACCAAGGACCAATCTATTCCATTCATCCTCAGTTTCGCACCCAGGCCTGCCACTTTTGCCTTCATCTATCTCATGCAACCATCCATAAAGATATTGAACAACCATAGTGGCATGACACACCCTTGCCTCAATCCTAAACTGATATCAAAGTTCTCACTCAAACCACCCTCGACACTCACGCAAGCTTTTGCCTCTCTATAGAAAGCCTCAATCCCATCCAGCAAGTTTTTTTTTTTTTTTTTTTTTTTTATATAATAACAAAGATGAGGACAAAGGCCACAGGCCCGCTTACCGTCCTCATCTACATAGTACAGTGAGAGAGTGGTCCAAAATCATGTCCAATTTCGTTCGAGATGCCCTGACACATTGCGTTTGAAGGTACATAAGTCGTAGTAAGGTGGAAAGATGGATGAAGGTAGAGTGTTCCAGAGTTGACCAGTTGTGTATATGAAAGACTGAGAGTACCGGTTAACTCTTGCATGAGGGAGTTGGACAGAAAAGGGGTGAGAACGAGAGGCTTGACGAGTGTTGCATGTTCTCCTGAGGGGAGGAAGCATACATTGAGAGAGTTCAGAAGAGCAATGTCCAGTGTAATAGCGATAGAAGAGAGAAAGTGATGCAACACTGCGGCGAAGAGAGAGAGGTTGTAGTGAATCAGTAAGAGGAGGAGAGTTGATGAGACGAAAGGCCTTTGATTCCACCTTGTCCAGTAGTGTTGTGAAGGTTGATCCCCCCCACACATGAGAGCCATACTCCATACAGGGGTGGATGAGACCCCTGTACAAAGACAGTAACTGTGCGGGGGTGAAGTATTCACGGAATCTGCGCAGCACACCTAACTTCTTTGAGGCGATTTTAGTAAGAGAGATAATGTGATCTCTCCAGGAGAGATTATGAGAGAAAGAGACTCCAAGAATATTAAGAGAAGAGGAAAGGTCAAGTTGTGTATCGTTAAAGGAGAGGGGATAGACATCAGGAAGATTAGTACGAGTTGAAAGATGAAGGAACTGTGTTTTTGAGGCATTGAAAACAACAAGGTTCTCTCTGCCCCAGTTAGAGATGAGGGAAAGATCAGAAGTCAGGCGTGCTACTGCATCATCACGTGATGTGGAGAGGAGCTGCTGGGATGGACGGTTGTCAAAATGAGTGGAGTAGTGTAGGGTGGAATCATCAGCATAGGAGTGGATAGGGGAAGAGGTACAGTTAAGAAGGTCATTAATGAACAAAAGAAAGAGGGTGGGTGATAGAACAGAACCCTGAGGAACACCACTATTGATAGCCTTGGAAGAAGAACAGTGACCGTCTACAACAGCAGCTATAGAACGGTCAGAAAGGAAATCAGAGATAAAGGTGCAGAGAGAAGGATAAAAACCGAATGAGGGCAGTTTGGAGATTAAAGCTTTGTGCCAGACTCTATCAAAAGCTTTGGATATGTCGAGGGCAACAGTAAAAGTTTCACCAAAGTTCCGAAAGGAGGATGACCATGAATCAGAGAGGAGGGATAGAAGATCGCCAGTAGATCGTCCCTGACGGAAACCATACTGGCGATCTGAAAGAAGGTCATGACAAATAAGGTGCTTATGAATTTTGAGGTTAAGAATAGATTCGAAGACTTTAGATAGACATGAGGTCAGAGCAATAGGGCGATAGTTGGAGGGTTGGGAACGGTCTCCTTTTTTCGGAACAGGTTGGATCAGAGCAAACTTCCAGCAAGAAGGAAAAGTGTTAAATGATAGACATAGACGGAACAGTTTGCCTAGGCAGGGTGTCAGCACGGAAGCACAGCTCTTGAGAACAACAGGAGGAATCCCATCAGGTCCGTACGCCTTCCGAGTGTTAAGGCCAGAGAGGGCAGAACATACTTCCTTTGAAGAGATTCTAATGGCAGGCATAAGTAAGTCAGAGGGGGGTGGAGTTGGAGGAACAGAGCCGGAATCGTCCAGTGTAGAGTTAGAGGCAAAGGTTTGAGAGAAGAGTTCAGCTTTATCAGGTGAAGAGATGGCAACATTTCCATCAGGAAGGATGAGGGGAGGGAAAGAGGAAGAAGTAAAGTTACTGGAGAGATTTTTGGCTAGATGCCAGAAAGAACGAGAGGTGGAGGAGTTGGACAGGTCATTGCACTTGGCACGGATGAAGGATTTTTTGGTTAGTCGGAGAACAGATATGGCGCGATTCCGGGCAGAGATATACAGAGCACGAGATTCGTCAGTTTGAAGGCGTCGGTGCCGTCTGAAAGCTACCTCCTTGTTGTGGACAGCAGTAGAACAAGCGTGATTAAACTAAGATTTTCGTGAATTAGTAAGAGGGAAAGAATATGGAATGTATGCCTCCATGCCCGAGATGATCACCTCCGAGATGCGTGCAGCACTCTCTGAGGGACCCCGGCCACGAAAGCAAAAATCACTCCATGGGAAATCTTCAAAGTACTGCCTCAGATCATCCCAGCCAGCAGCGCTGTAGTGCCACAGACGACGCTTGCTGGGAGGGTCCAAAGGTCTTACAGGAGCGATAGGACAGGATACTGAAATAAGATTGTGATCGGAGGAGCCCAAAGGAGAGAAAAGTTCAACAGAATAAGCAGAAGGATGAGAGGTTAGGAATAAGTCAAGGATATTGGGCTGATCTCCAAGGCGGTCTGGAATACGGGTAGGGTACTGAATTAACTGCTCTAGGTCGTTGAGGATAGAAAAAGTAAAGGCTTGTTCACCAGGTGGATCAGTGAAGGGAGATGAAAGCCAAAGGCGGTGGTGAACGTTGAAATCTCCTAAAATGGAGATTTCTGAGAAAGGAGAATGTGATAGAATGTGTTCCACTTTTGAAGTAAGATAGTCGAAGAATTTTGTATAGTCAGTAGAGTTAGGAGATAGATATACAGCACAGATGTATTTAGTTTGAGAGTAGCAGGTTAGCCGAAGCCAGATAGTTGAGAAATCAGAAGAGTCAAGTTCGGGAACACGAGAACAAGTGAGGTCGTTGCGTACGTATACGCAACATCCGCCTTTGGCACGAAACTGAGGATAGAGAAAGTAAGAGGAGACAGAGTAGGGGTTGCTGTTAGTTGATGCTGAGATCTGGGTCTCAGTGAGGAAGAGAAGATGAGGTTTAGCGGAGAAGAGGTGGTGTTCAACAGAGAAGAAGTTAGAGGAAAGACCGCGAATGTTGCAAAAGTTGATAAAGAGTGTGTCAGACAATGATCCAGGGCATCTCGGGGGGTCGTCAACAAATGGTCCAGACTGAGGGGAGTTTATTGACCCATCCCCAGGGGCCTCCGAGGCTTGATTTTTAATTGTATTCATATTTATTAATTAATTTTGGGGGATATAATTTGGACAAAGGGTGTGGTGTGTAGCGTGTTTGTATATATTGTGTAAATAGAGAGAGTGATGTCTTTGGGAGTATGTTGGACTACTCTCGGTGTATGTGAGACACGAAAAAGATCAGCAAAGGTGGACAGACAGGTGAAACGGGAGTTCCAACCCTCCCTATCACCAGTCCAGCGTCCACCCTAGGAGTACTGCCCTGTTTGGTTGGTGTCTCCAACCTCCTCCTTCTTCAACATCTTCGATACCCGTTTATATCCCAAATTTAGCCTAAAAACACCGAAAAATCGAGTTTTTTGGGTCTCAGAAGCGATTTGTACTGTGCTAGAAAAATTTCAATTTTCAGGCAAAAAAAATACTAAAACACGTTTTTTTGGCCCAAAAAGTCGATTTGTGCATGCATCTTCGATACCCGTTTATATCCCAAATTTAGCCTAAAAACACCGAAAAATCGAGTTTTTTGGGTCTCAGAAGCGATTTGTACTGTGCTAGAAAAATTTCAATTTTCAGGCAAAAAAAATACTAAAACACGTTTTTTTGGCCCAAAAAGTCGATTTGTGCATGCATCTTCGATACCCGTTTATATCCCAAATTTAGCCTAAAAACACCGAAAAATCGAGTTTTTTGGGTCTCAGAAGCGATTTGTACTGTGCTAGAAAAATTTCAATTTTCAGGCAAAAAAAATGCTAAAACACGTTTTTTTGGCCCAAAAAGTCGATTTGTGCATGCATCTTCGATACCCGTTTATATCCCAAATTTAGCCTAAAAACACTGAAAAATCGAGTTTTTTGGGTCTCAGAAGCGATTTGTATTGTGCTAGAAAAATTTCAATTTTCAGGCCAAAAAAATGCTAAAACACGTTTTTTGGGCCCAAAAAGTCGATTTGTGCATGCATCTTCGATACCCGTTTGTATCCCAAATTTAGCCTAAAAACACCGAAAAATCGAGTTTTTTGGGTCTCAGAAGCGATTTGTACTGTGCTAGAAAAATTTCAATTATCAGGCAAAAAAAATGCTAAAACACGTTTTTTTGGCCCAAAAAGTCGATTTGTGCATGCATCTTCGATACCCGTTTATATCCCAAATTTAGCCTAAAAACACCGAAAAATCGTGTTATTTGGGTCTCAGAAGCGATTTGTACTGTGCTAGAAAATTTTCAATTTTCAGGCAAAAAAAATGCTAAAACACGTTTTTTTGGCCCAAAAAGTCGATTTGTGCATGCATCTTCGATACCCGTTTATATCCCAAATTTAGCCTAAAAACACCGAAAAAATCGAGTTTTTTGGGTCTCAGAAGCGATTTGTACATGTCTACACTGTTCTAGAAAATTTTTAATTTTCAGGCAAAAAAAATGCTAAAACACGTTTTTTGGGCCCAAAAAGTCGATTTGTGCATGCATCTTCGATACCCGTTTATATCCCAAATTTAGCCTAAAAACACCGAAAAATCGAGTTTTTTGGGTCTCAGAAGCGATTTGTACTGTGCTAGAAAAAATTCAATTTTCAGGCAAAAAAAATGCTAAAACACGTTTTTTTGGCCCAAAAAGTCGATTTGTGCATGCATCTTCGATACCCGTTTATATCCCAAATTTAGCTTAAAAACACCGAAAAATCGAGTTTTTTGGGTCTCAGAAGCGATTTGTACTGTGCTAGAAAAAATTCAATTTTCAGGCAAAAAAAATGCTAAAACACGTTTTTTTGGCCCAAAAAGTCGATTTGTGCATGCATCTTCGATACCCGTTTATAGCCCAAATTGAGCCTAAAAACACCGAAAAATCGAATTTTTTGGGTCTCAGAAGCGATTTGTACTGTGCTAGAAAAAATTCAATTTTCAGGCAAAAAAAATGCTAAAACACGTTTTTTTGGCCCAAAAAGTCGATTTGTGCATGCATCTTCGATACCCGTTTATATCCCAAATTTAGCCTAAAAACACCGAAAAATCGAGTTTTTGGGTCTCAGAAACGATTTGTACATGTCTACACTGTTCTAGAAAAATTTCAATTTTCAGGCAAACAAAATGCTAAAACACTTTTTTTTGGCCCAAAAAGTCGATTTGGGCATGTATCTTCGATACCCGTTTATATCCCAAATTTAGCCTAAAAACACCGAAAAATCGAGTTTTTTGGGTCTCAGAACAGATTTGTACTGTGCTAGAAAAAAATCAATTTTCAGGCAAAAAAAATGCTAAAACACGTTTTTTGGGCCCAAAAAGTCGATTTGTGCATGCATCTTCGATACCCGTTTATATCCCAAATTTAGCTTAAAAGCACCGAAAAATCAAGTTTTTTGGGTCTCAGAAGCGATTTGTACTGTGCTAGAAAAATTTCAATTTTCAGGCAAAAAAAATGCTAAAACACGTTTTTTTAGCCCAAAAAGTCGATTTGTGCATGCATCTTCGATACCCGTTTATATCCCAAATTTAGCCTAAAAACACCGAAAAATAGATTTTTTGGGTCTCAGAAGCGATTTGTACATGTCTACACTGTTCAAGAAAAATTTCAATTTTCAGGCAAAAAAAATGCTAAAACACGTTTTTTGGGCCCAAAAAGTCGATTTGTGCATGCATCTTCGATACCCGTTTATATCCCAAATTTAGCCTAAAAACACCGAAAAATCAAGTTTTTTGGGTCTCAGAAGCGATTTGTACTGTGCTAGAAAAAATTCAATTTTCAAGCAAAAAAAATGCTAAAACACGTTTTTTTGGCCCAAAAAGTCGATTTGTGCATGCATCTTCGATACTCGTTTATATCCCAAATTTAGCCTAAGAACACCGAAGAATCGAATTTTTGGGGTCTCAGAAGCGATTTGTACTGTGCTAGAAAAATTTCAATTTTCAGGCAAAAAAAATGCTAAAACACGTTTTTTTGGCCCAAAAAGTCGATTTGTGCATGCATCTTCGATACCCATTTATATCCCAAATTTAGCCTAAAAACACCGAAAAATCGAGTTTTTTGGGTCTCAGAAGCGATTTGTACATGTCTACACTGTTCTAGAAAAAATCAATTTTCAGGCAAAAAAAATGCTAAAACACGTTTTTTTGGCCCAAAAAGTCGATTTGTGCATGCATCTTCGATACCCGTTTATATCCCAAATTTAGCCTAAAAACACCGAAAAATCGAGTTTTTTGGGTCTCAGAAGCGATTTGTACTGTGCTAGAAAAAATTCAATTTTCAGGCAAAAAAAATGCTAAAACACGTTTTTTTAGCCCAAAAAGTCGATTTGTGCATGCATCTTCGATACCCGTTTATATCCCAAATTTAGCCTAAAAACACCGAAAAATCGAGTTTTTTGGGTCTCAGAAGCGATTTGTACTGTGCTAGAAAAATTTCAATTTTCAGGCAAAAAAAATGCTAAAACACGTTTTTTTGGCCCAAAAAGTCGATTTGTGCATGCATCTTCGATACCCGATTATATCCCAAATTTAGCCTAAAAACACCGAAAAATCGAGTTTTTTGGGTCTCAGAAGCGATTTGTACATGTCTACACTGTTATAGAAAAAATCAATTTTCAGGCAAAAAAAATGCTAAAACACGTTTATTGGGCCCAAAAAGTCGATTTGTGCATGCATCTTCGATACCCGTTTATATCCCAAATTTAGCCTAAAAACACCCAAAATCGAGTTTTTTGGGTCTCAGAAGCGATTTGTACTGTTCTAGAAAAAAATCAATTTTCAGGCAAAAAAAATGCTAAAACACGTTTTTTTGGCCCAAAAAGTCGATTTGTGCATGCATCTCCGATACCCGTTTATATCCCAAATTTAGCCTAAAAACACCGAAAAATCGAGTTTTTTGGGTCTCAGAAGCGATTTGTACATGTCTACACTGTTCTAGAAAAATTTCAATTTTCAGGCAAAAAAAATGCTAAAACACGTTTTTTTGGCCCAAAAAGTCGATTTGTGCATGCATCTTCGATACCCGTTTATATCCCAAATTTAGCCTAAAAACACCGAAAAATCGAGTTTTTTGGGTCTCAGAAGCGATTTGTACTGTGCTAGAAAAATTTCAATTATCAGGCAAAAAAAATGCTAAAACACGTTTTTTGGGCCCAAAAAGTCGATTTGTGCATGCATCTTCGATACCCGTTTATATCCCAAATTTAGCCTAAAAACACCGAAAAATCGAATATTTTGGGTCTCAGAAGCAATTTGTACTGTGCTAGAAAAATTTCAATTTTCAGGCAAAAAAAATGCTAAAACACGTTTTTTTGGCCCAAAAAGTCGATTTGTGCATGCATCTTCGATACCCGTTTATATCCCAAATTGAGCCTAAAAACACCGAAAAATCGTGTTATTTGGGTCTCAGAAGCGATTTGTACTGTGCTAGAAAATTTTCAATTTTCAGGCAAAAAAAATGCTAAAACACGTTTTTTTGGCCCAAAAAGTTGATTTGTGCATGCATCTTCGATACCCGTTTATATCCCAAATTTAGCCTAAAAACACCGAAAAAATCGAGTTTTTTGGGTCTCAGAAGCGATTTGTACATGTCTACACTGTTCGAGAAAAAATTCAATTTTCCGGCAAAAAAAATGCTAAAACACGTTTTTTTGGCCCAAAAAGTCGATTTGTGCATGCATCTTCGATACCCGTTTATATCCCAAATTTAGCCTAAAAACACCGAAAAATCAAGTTTTTTGGGTCTCAGAAGCGATTTGTACTGTGCTAGAAAAAATTCAATTTTCAAGCAAAAAAAATGCTAAAACACGTTTTTTTGGCCCAAAAAGTCGATTTGTGCATGCATCTTCGATACTCGTTTATATCCCAAATTTAGCCTAAGAACACCGAAGAATCGAATTTTTGGGGTCTCAGAAGCGATTTGTACTGTGCTAGAAAAATTTCAATTTTCAGGCAAAAAAAATGCTAAAACACGTTTTTTTGGCCCAAAAAGTCGATTTGTGCATGCATCTTCGATACCCATTTATATCCCAAATTTAGCCTAAAAACACCGAAAAATCGAGTTTTTTGGGTCTCAGAAGCGATTTGTACATGTCTACACTGTTCTAGAAAAAATCAATTTTCAGGCAAAAAAAATGCTAAAACACGTTTTTTTGGCCCAAAAAGTCGATTTGTGCATGCATCTTCGATACCCGTTTATATCCCAAATTTAGCCTAAAAACACCGAAAAATCGAGTTTTTTGGGTCTCAGAAGCGATTTGTACTGTGCTAGAAAAAATTCAATTTTCAGGCAAAAAAAATGCTAAAACACGTTTTTTTAGCCCAAAAAGTCGATTTGTGCATGCATCTTCGATACCCGTTTATATCCCAAATTTAGCCTAAAAACACCGAAAAATCGAGTTTTTTGGGTCTCAGAAGCGATTTGTACTGTGCTAGAAAAATTTCAATTTTCAGGCAAAAAAAATGCTAAAACACGTTTTTTTGGCCCAAAAAGTCGATTTGTGCATGCATCTTCGATACCCGATTATATCCCAAATTTAGCCTAAAAACACCGAAAAATCGAGTTTTTTGGGTCTCAGAAGCGATTTGTACATGTCTACACTGTTATAGAAAAAATCAATTTTCAGGCAAAAAAAATGCTAAAACACGTTTATTGGGCCCAAAAAGTCGATTTGTGCATGCATCTTCGATACCCGTTTATATCCCAAATTTAGCCTAAAAACACCCAAAATCGAGTTTTTTGGGTCTCAGAAGCGATTTGTACTGTTCTAGAAAAAAATCAATTTTCAGGCAAAAAAAATGCTAAAACACGTTTTTTTGGCCCAAAAAGTCGATTTGTGCATGCATCTCCGATACCCGTTTATATCCCAAATTTAGCCTAAAAACACCGAAAAATCGAGTTTTTTGGGTCTCAGAAGCGATTTGTACATGTCTACACTGTTCTAGAAAAATTTCAATTTTCAGGCAAAAAAAATGCTAAAACACGTTTTTTTGGCCCAAAAAGTCGATTTGTGCATGCATCTTCGATACCCGTTTATATCCCAAATTTAGCCTAAAAACACCGAAAAATCGAGTTTTTTGGGTCTCAGAAGCGATTTGTACTGTGCTAGAAAAATTTCAATTATCAGGCAAAAAAAATGCTAAAACACGTTTTTTGGGCCCAAAAAGTCGATTTGTGCATGCATCTTCGATACCCGTTTATATCCCAAATTTAGCCTAAAAACACCGAAAAATCGAATATTTTGGGTCTCAGAAGCAATTTGTACTGTGCTAGAAAAATTTCAATTTTCAGGCAAAAAAAATGCTAAAACACGTTTTTTTGGCCCAAAAAGTCGATTTGTGCATGCATCTTCGATACCCGTTTATATCCCAAATTGAGCCTAAAAACACCGAAAAATCGTGTTATTTGGGTCTCAGAAGCGATTTGTACTGTGCTAGAAAATTTTCAATTTTCAGGCAAAAAAAATGCTAAAACACGTTTTTTTGGCCCAAAAAGTTGATTTGTGCATGCATCTTCGATACCCGTTTATATCCCAAATTTAGCCTAAAAACACCGAAAAAATCGAGTTTTTTGGGTCTCAGAAGCGATTTGTACATGTCTACACTGTTCGAGAAAAAATTCAATTTTCCGGCAAAAAAAATGCTAAAACACGTTTTTTTGGCCCAAAAAGTCGATTTGTGCATGCATCTTCGATACCCGTTTATATCCCTAATTTAGCCTAAAAACACCGAAAAATCGAGTTTTTTGGGTCTCAGAAGCGATTTGTACTGTGCTAGAAAAATTTCAATTTTCAGGCAAAAAAAATGCTAAAACACGTTTTTTGGGCCAAAAAAGTCGATTTGTGCATGCATCTTCGATACCCGTTTATATCCCAAATTTAGCCTAAAAACACCAAAAAATCGAGTTTTTTGGGTCTCAGAAGCGATTTGTACTGTGCTAGAAAAATTTCAATTTTCAGGCTAAAAAAATGCTAAAACACGTTTTTTTGGCCCAAAAAGTCGATTTGTGCATGCATCTTCGATACCCGTTTCTATCCCGAATTTAGCCTAAAAACACCGAAAAAACAAGTTTTTTGGGTCTCAGAAGCGATTTGTACATGTCTACACTGTTCTAGAAAAAAATCAATTTTCAGGCAAAAAAAATGCTAAAACACGTTTTTTGGGCCCAAAAAGTCGATTTGTGCATGCATCTTCGATACCCGTTTATATCCCAAATTTAGCCTAAAAACACCGAAAAATCGAGTTTTTTGGGTCTCAGAAGCGATTTGTACTGTGCTAGAAAAAAATCAATTTTCAGGCAAAAAAAATGCTAAAACACGTTTTTTTGGCCAAAAAAGTCGATTTGTGCATGCATCTTCGATACCCGTTTATATCCCAAATTTAGCCTAAAAACACCGAAAAATCGAGTTTTTTGGATCTCAGAAGCCATTTGTACATGTCTACACTGTTCTAGAAAAAAATCAATTTTCAGGCAAAAAAAATGCTAAAACACGTTTTTTTGGCCCAAAAAGTCGATTTGTGCATGCATCTTCGATACCCGTTTATATCCCAAATTTAGCCTAAAAACACCGAAAAATCGAGTTTTTTGGGTCTCAGAAGCGATTTGTACTGTGTTAGAAAAATTTCAATTTTCAGGCAAAAAAAATGCTAAAACACGTTTTTTTGGCCCAAAAAGTCGATTTGTGCATGCATCTTCGATACCCGTTTATATCCCAAATTTAGCCTAAAAACACCGAAAAAACGAGTTTTTTGGGTCTCAGAAGCGATTTGTACATGTCTACACTGTTCTAGAAAAAAATCAATTTTCAGGCAAAAAAAATGCTAAAACACGTTTTTTTGGCCCAAAAAGTCGATTTGTGCATGCATCTTCGATACCCGTTTATATCCCAAATTTAGCCTAAAAACACCGAAAAAACGAGTTTTTTTGGTCTCAGAAGCGATTTTTACATGTCTACACTGTTCTAGAAAAAAATCAATTTTCAGGCAAAAAAAATGATAAAACACGTTTTTTTGGCCCAAAAAGTCGATTTGTGCATGCATCTTCGATACCCGTTTATATCACAAATTTAGCCTAAAAACACCGAAAAATCGAGTTTTTTGGGTCTCAGAAGCGATTTGTACTGTGCTAGAAAAATTTCAATTTTCAGGCAAAAAAAATGCTAAAACATGTTTTTTTGGCCCAAAAACTCGATTTGTGCATGCATCTTCGATACCCATTTATATCCCAAATTTAGCCTAAAAACACCGAAAAATCGAGTTTTTTGGGTCTCAGAAGCGATTTGTACTGTGCTAGAAAAATTTCAATTTTCAGGCAAAAAAAATGCTAAAACACGTTTTTTTGGCCCAAAAAGTCGATTTGTGCATGCATCTTCGATACCTGTTTATATCCCAAATTTAGCCTAAAAACACCGAAAAATCGAGTTTTTTGGGTCTCAGAAGCCATTTGTACATGTCTACACTGTTCTAGAAAAAAATCAATTTTCAGGCAAAAAAATGCTAAAACACGTTTTTTTGGCCCAAAAAGTCGATTTGTGCATGCATCTTCGATACCCGTTTATATCCCAAATTTAGCCTAAAAACACCGAAAAATCGAGTTTTTTGGGTCTCAGAAGCGATTTGTACATGTCTACACTGTTCTAGAAAAAAATCAATTTTCAGGCAAAAAAAATGCTAAAACACGTTTTTTTGGCCCAAAAAGTCGATTTGTGCATGCATCTTCGATACCCGTTTATATCCCAAATTTAGCCTAAAAACACCGAAAAATCGAGTTTTTTGGGTCTCAGAAGCGATTTGTACTGTGTTAGAAAAATTTCAATTTTCAGGCAAAAAAAAGGCTAAAACACGTTTTTTTGGCCCAAAAAGTCGATTTGTGCATGCATCTTCGATACCCGTTTATATCCCAAATTTAGCCTAAAAACACCGAAAAAACGAGTTTTTTGGGTCTCAGAAGCGATTTGTACATGTCTACTCTGTTCGAGAAAAAATTCAATTTTCCGGCAAAAAAAATGCTAAAACACGTTTTTTTGGCCCAAAAAGTCGATTTGTGCATGCATCTTCGATACCCGTTTATATCCCTAATTTAGCCTAAAAACACCGAAAAATCGAGTTTTTTGGGTCTCAGAAGCGATTTGTACTGTGCTAGAAAAATTTCAATTTTCAGGCAAAAAAAATGCTAAAACACGTTTTTTGGGCCAAAAAAGTCGATTTGTGCATGCATCTTCGATACCCGTTTATATCCCAAATTTAGCCTAAAAACACCGAAAAATCGAGTTTTTTGGGTCTCAGAAGCCATTTGTACATGTCTACACTGTTCTAGAAAAAAATCAATTTTCAGGCAAAAAAAATGCTAAAACACGTTTTTTTGGCCCAAAAAGTCGATTTGTGCATGCATCTTCGATACCCGTTTATATCCCAAATTTAGCCTAAAAACACCGAAAAATCGAGTTTTTTGGGCCTCAGAAGCGATTTGTACTGTGATAGAAAAATTTCAATTTTCAGGCAAAAAAAATGCTAAAACACGTTTTTTTGGCCCAAAAAGTCGATTTGTGCATGCATCTTCGATACCCGTTTATATCCCAAATTTAGCCTAAAAACACCGAAAAAACGAGTTTTTTGGGTCTCAGAAGCGATTTGTACATGTCTACACTGTTCTAGAAAAAAATCAATTTTCAGGCAAAAAAAATGCTAAAACACGTTTTTTTGGCCCAAAAAGTCGATTTGTGCATGCATCTTCGATACCCGTTTATATCCCAAATTTAGCGTAAAAACACAGAAAAATCGAGTTTTTTGGGTCTCAGAAGCGATTTGTACTGTGCTAGAAAAATTTCAATTTTCAGGCAAAAAAAATGCTAAAACACGTTTTTTTGGCCCAAAAAGTCGATTTGTGCATGCATCTTCGATACCCGTTTATATCCCAAATTTAGCCTAAAAACACCGAAAAAACGAGTTTTTTGGGTCTCAGAAGCGATTTGTACATGTCTACACTGTTCTAGAAAAAAATCAATTTTCAGGCAAAAAAAATGCTAAAACACGTTTTTTTGGCCCAAAAAGTCGATTTGTGCATGCATCTTCGATACCCGTTTATATCCCAAATTTAGCCTAAAAACACAGAAAAATCGAGTTTTTTGGGTCTCAGAAGCGATTTGTACTGTGCTAGAAAAATTTCAATTTTCAGGCAAAAAAAATGCTAAAACACGTTTTTTTTTGCCCAAAAAACGTGTTTTAACAGGCAGGCAGGCAGGTAGGGAGGCAGGCAGGTAGGTAGGGAGGCAGGCAGGCAGGCAGGTAGGCAGGCAGGCTGGTAGGCAGGCAGGTAGGCAGGCAGGCAGGCAGACAGGCAGGTAGGGAGGCAGGCAGGTAGGCAGGCAGGCAGGCAGGTAGGGAGGCAGGCAGGCAGGCAGACAGGCAGGTAGGGAGGCATGCAGGCAGGTAGGCAGGCAGGCAGGCAGGGAAATCTGACTTATATAGGGATGAACTGAACACATTTTCTATCCCGTTTCTACCACTAAAGAAAACGTGTTTACATACACCATGCTATTATATATTAGATATATAGATTATAAATTATTCATTATTATTATTATTACTACTATTATTACCTGTATTATTATTATTATTATTATTATTATTATTAGTAGTAGTAGTAGTATTAGTAGTAGTAGTACTAGTAGTAGTAGTAGTATTGCCAATTGAGGCTTTTGTTCTGGCTATACTTACGACTCTCTCTCTCTTTCTCTCTCACACACACATGTAAACAAAGAAACATTTGCAATGAAATGAAATGAAAATAATGCCCTTGAAAACGAATAATGTGTACTAAAAGTGAAATAGTAGTATTAAAAATCCTGTAGAGTAAAGTGAAGTATAAAGGTGTGGAATATAGTAGATGAAAATTGAAAATGACTCGAATGTGTAAATGCAGTGTTGCCATGGTGTTGTAGCCACCACTAGCCACCTCTAGCCCAAGTGTGAAGGGTAGAAGCAGTGTTACCAATGTTTTGTAGCCCAGTTTTGTAGCCCCAAGGTGAGTTGTGATTGGCTAAAATGGGGGTGTTGGCGATTTTTGTCGAATATATATAAGGTCGTAAGCCGCCGGGGTGGTTGGTGGGGTGGGGGAGGGTAAAACAAGGGCTTGGGGGGGCCATTTTTTGGATTTAGAGGCGAAATAAAAAATTTTTTGGGCTTCTTCTCGACAGCCTAACCAAACCAAGCCTTATTTAACCTAACCTCTTCCTATTATAATTAGTAGTAGTAGTAGTAATATTAGTAGTAGTAGTAATATTATTAGTAGTAGTAATATTACCTAACCTAACCTAGACCACAGTAGACTACCAGGACCTAACCGGGGCATACTACCGGGACCTAACCGGGGCAGACTACCGGGACCTAACCTAACATAACAGAACCGGGACAGACTACCGGGACCTAACCGGGGCAGACTACCGGGACCTAACCTAACATAACAGGACCGGGACAGACTACCGGGACCTAACCGGGGCAGACTACCGGGACCTAACCTAACATAACAGGACCGGGGCAGACTACCGGGACCTAACCGGGGCAGACTACCGGGACCTAACCTAACATAACAGGACCGGGACAGACTACCGGGACCTAACCGGGGCAGACTACCGGGACCTAACCTAACATAACAGAACCGGGACAGACTACCGGGACCTAACCGGGGCAGACTACCGGGACCTAACCTAACATAACAGAACCGGGACAGACTACCGGGACCTAACCGGGGCAGACTACCGGGACCTAACCTAACATAACAGAACCGGGACAGACTACCGGGACCTAACCGGGGCAAACTACCGGGACCTAACCTAACATAGCCTAACCGGGGCAGACTACCGGGACCTAACCTAACATAGCCTAACCGGGGCAGACTACCGGGACCTAACCTAACATAGCCTAACCGGGGCAGACTACCGGGACCTAACCTAACATAGCCTAACCGGGGCAGACTACCGGGACCTAACCTAACATAGCCTAACCGGGGCATACTAACCTAACCTAACCTAACCTAACCTAACCTAACCTAACCTAACCTAACCTAACCTAACCTAACCTACCGAGACCTAACCGGGGCAAACTACCGGGACCTAACCTAACATAGCCTAACCGGGGCAGACTACCGGGACCTAACCGGGGCAGACTACCGGGACCTAACCTAACATAACAGAACCGGGACAGACTACCGGGACCTAACCGGGGCAGACTACCGGGACCTAACCGGGGCAGACTACCGGGACCTAACCTAACATAACAGAACCGGGACAGACTACCGGGACCTAACCGGGGCAAACTACCGGGACCTAACCTAACATAGCCTAACCGGGGCAGACTACCGGGACCTAACCTAACATAGCCTAACTATGGCAGACTACCGGGACCTAACCGGGGCAGACTACCGGGACCTAACCTAACATAGCCTAACCGGGGCATACTAACCTAACCTAACCTAACCTAACCTAACCTAACCTAACCTAACCTAACCTAACCTAACCTACCGAGACCTAACCGGGGCAAACTACCGGGACCTAACCTAACATAGCCTAACCGGGGCAGACTACCGGGACCTAACCGGGGCAGACTACCGGGACCTAACCTAACATAACAGAACCGGGACAGACTACCGGGACCTAACCGGGGCAGACTACCGGGACCTAACCTAACATAACAGAACCGGGACAGACTACCGGGACCTAACCGGGGCAGACTACCGGGACCTAACCTAACATAGCCTAACCGGGGCATACTACCGGGACCTAACCGGGGCAGACTACCGGGACCTAACCTAACATAGCCTAACCGGGGCATACTAACCTAACCTAACCTAACCTAACCTAACCTAACCTAACCTAACCTAACCTAACCTAACCTAACCTAACCTAACCTACCGAGACCTAACCGGGGCAAACTACCGGGACCTAACCTAACATAGCCTAACCGGGGCAGACTACCGGGACCTAACCGGGGCAGACTACCGGGACCTAACCTAACATAACAGAACCGGGACAGACTACCGGGACCTAACCGGGGCAGACTACCGGGACCTAACCGGGGCAGACTACCGGGACCTAACCTAACATAACAGAACCGGGACAGACTACCGGGACCTAACCGGGGCAAACTACCGGGACCTAACCTAACATAGCCTAACCGGGGCAGACTACCGGGACCTAACCTAACATAGCCTAACCGGGGCAGACTACCGGGACCTAACCTAACATAACAGAACCGGGACAGACTACCGGGACCTAACCGGGGCAAACTACCGGGACCTAACCTAACATAGCCTAACCGGGGCAGACTACCGGGACCTAACCTAACATAGCCTAACCGGGGCATACTAACCTAACCTAACCTAACCTAACCTAACCTAACCTAACCTAACCTAACCAAACCTAACCTAACCTACCGAGACCTAACCGGGGCAAACTACCGGGACCTAACCTAACATAGCCTAACCGGGGCAGACTACCGGGACCTAACCGGGGCAGACTACCGGGACCTAACCTAACATAACAGAACCGGGACAGACTACCGGGACCTAACCGGGGCAGACTACCGGGACCTAACCTAACATAACAGAACCGGGACAGACTACCGGGACCTAACCGGGGCAGACTACCGGGACCTAACCTAACATAGCCTAACCGTGGTATACTACCGGGACCTAACCTAACCTAACCTAACCTAACCCAACCCAACCTAACCTAACCTAACCTAACCTAACATAACCTAACCCTTAACCTAACCTAACCTAACCTAACCTAACCCAACCCAACCTAACCTAACCTAACCTAACCTAACCCTTAACCTAACCTAACCTAACCTAACCTAACCCAACCTAACCTAACCTAACCTAACCCCTAACCTGCTGCCCCGCTGCCCCGCCGCCCCGCCCCGCTGCCCCGCCCCACTGCCCTGCCCCACTGCCCCACCGCCGCCCGGCTGTCACCCCGCTGCCCCGCCGCCCCGCTGCCCTGCCGCCCCGCTGCCCCGCCACCCCGCTGCCCCGCCACCCTGCCCCACTGCCCCGCTGCCCCGACGCCCCGCTGCCCCGCTGTCCAGCCCCGCCGCCCCACTGCCCCGCCCCGCTGCCCCGACGCCCCGCTGCCCCGCCGCCCCGCCCCGCAACTGCCCCACTGCCCCGCCCCGCTGCCCCGCCCCGCTGCCCCGCCGCCCCGCTGCCCCGCCCCGCTGCCCCGCATCCCGCTGCCCCGCCGCCCTGCTGCCCTGCCGCCCCGCTACCCCGCCTCGCAACTGCCCCGCATCCCCGCCCCGCCCCGCTGCCCCGCTGCCCCGCCCCGCTGCCCCGATGCCCTGTCGCCCCGCTGCCACGCCGCCCCGCTGCCCCGCCCCGCAACTGCCCTGCCGCCCCGCTGCCCCTAACCTAACCTAACCTAACCTAACCTAACCTAACCCAACCTAACCTAACCTAACCTAACCTAACCCTTAACCTAACCTAACCTAACCTAACCTAACCTAACCTAACCTAACCCTTAACCTAACCTAACCTAACCTAACCTAACCTAACCCTTAACCTAACCTAACCCAACCTAACCTAACCTAACCTAACCTAACCCTTAACCTAACCTAACCTAACCTAACCTAACCCCTAACCTGCTGCCCCGCTGCCCCGCCGCCCCGCCCCGCTGCCCCGCCCCACTGCCCCGCCGCCGCCCGGCTGTCACCCCGCTGCCCCGCCGCCCCGCTGCCCTGCCGCCCCGCTGCCCCGCCACCCTGCCCCACTGCCCCGCTGCCCCGACGCCCCGCTGCCCCGCTGTCCAGCCCCGCCGCCCCGCTGCCCCGCCGCCCCGCCCCGCAACTGCCCCACTGCTACGCCCCGCTGCCCCGCCCCGCTGCCCCGCCGCCCCGCTGCCCCGACGCCCCGCTGCCCCGACGCCCCGCCCCGCAACTGCCCCACTGCCCCGCCCCGCCGCCCCGCTGCCCCGACGCCCTGCTGCCCCGCTGTCAAGCCCCGCCGCCCCGCTGCCCCGCCCCGCTGCCCCGCATCCCGCTGCCCCGCCGCCCTGCTGCCCCGCCGCCCCGCTACCCCGCCTCGCAACTGCCCCGCATCCCCGCCCCGCCCCGCTGCCCCGCTGCCCCGCCCCGCTGCCCCGATGCCCTGCCGCCCCGCTGCCACGCTGCCCCGCTGCCCCGCCCCGCAACTGCCCTGCCGCCCCGCTGCCCCTAACCTAACCTAACCTAACCTAACCTAACCCTTAACCTAACCTAACCTAACCTAACCTAACCTAACCCTTAACCCAACCTAACCTAACCTAACCTAACCCTTAACCTAACCTAACCTAACCTAACCTAACCTAACCTAACCAAACCTAACCTAACCTAACCCAACCTAACCTAACCTAACCTAACCTAACCCTTAACCTAACCTAACCTAACCTAACCTAACCCCTAACCTGCTGCCCCGCTGCCCCGCCGCCCCCGCTGCCCCGACCCACTGCCCCTGCCCCCACTGCCCCGCCGCCGCCCGGCTGTCACCCCCGCTGCCCCGCCGCCCCCGCTGCCCTGCCGCCCCGCTGCCCCGCCACCCCCGCTGCCCCCGCCACCCTGCCCCACTGCCCCGCTGCCCCGACGCCCCCGCTGCCCCGCTGTCCAGCCCCGCCGCCCCACTGCCCCGCCCCGCTGCCCCGCTGCCCCCGCCGCCCCGCCCCGCAACTGCCCCCACTGCCCCGCCCCGCTGCCCCGCCCCGCTGCCCCCCGCCGCCCCGACGCCCCGCTGCCCCGCCCCGCTGCCCCGACGCCCTGCCACCCCGCCCTGCAACTGCCCCTATGCCCCGCCCCGCTGCCCTGCCCCGCTGCCCCGACGCCCCGCCACCCCGCCCCGCTGCTCCGACGCCCTGCTGCCCCCGCTGTCAAGCCCCCGCCGCCCCACTGACCCGCCCCGCTGCCCCGCATCACGCTGCCCCACCGCCCTGTTGCCCCGCCGCCCCGCTACCCCCGCCTCGCAACTGCCCCGCCTCCCAGCCCCGCCCCGCTGCCCCGCCGCCCCGCCTGCCCCCGCCCCGCTGCCCCGATGCCCTGCCGCCCCGCTGCCACGCCGCCCCGCTGCCCCGCCCCGCAACTGCCCTGCCGCCACGCCGCCCCTGCCGCCCCGCTGCCCCTAACCTAAC
>JAWZYT010006720.1:0-25000 GCA_034508575.1 Petrolisthes manimaculis
AAAACCTCCCCCTCATGATTTTATACTTTGAGGCCTGTTCAACCATTCTCTCTCTCTCTCTCTCTCTCTCTCTCTCTCTCTCTCTCTCTCGCTCTCTCTCTCTCTCTCTCTCTCTCTCTCTCTCTCTCCTCTCTCTCTCTCTCATCTCTCTCTCTCTCTCTCCTCTCTCATTACTACTACTACTAATAATAATAATAATAATATTAAACCACCCCCATTACTACTACTACTATAATAATAATAATAATACCACCCACCCACACCACCCACCACCACTATTACTACTACTACCACCACTAATGATAATAATACTACCACCACCACTACCACTACTACTACTACTACTACTACTACTACTACTCCCCACGACCAAAATCCTCTACCAGTGCTCTATATTTCCAAGGGTCCGGCTTCTTACCTCTCGCCTGTCTCATTAAATCTCATAAACTCGCACATTATACACCGACTCACGGAAAAAGAAAAGGGGAGAACAGGAGATGGAGAATAAGAGAGACATAGAGGATACACTGTGGAGAGGATTTTTTTTTTTTTTTTTTTTTTTTTTTTTTTTTTTTTTTTTGTAAATGCCCACCTCACGGAAAAAGAAAAAGTGGAGGAAAAGGAGATGGAGAGGTAAGATAGACATTTAGGATACACTATGGAGAAGAAAAAAATAAATCTCACGGGAAAAAGAAAAGGAGGGAACAGGGGAAAAGGAGATGGAGAATAAGATAGACATGGAGGATACACTATGGAGAAAGAAAAGTAAATATCCTGATGTAAATAAATGTGTCCAATGTTGTTTATCATTCAGTCCACCGATGCAGGACTTTCTGACTGTGACTGTACAATGTTGTTACGCCACTGTTGTCCTGAGAGGGGAGGGGGGGGGGGGGGTTCCGTGAGTTAATAACGCGGTATATAACAAAACACAATACATTTCCATTGAGGTGTTGGGGTGTATGTATGTATGTATGTATGTATGTCTGGGCAGTCTCCTCAACTCTGTGGGGTCACTTAATGGCCTACACGTGCGACATTTTAATTATATATTTTCCCCCACCCTGGTAAATTTGTACTCACCTGACACACACACACAACACAGACAGACACAGTACCAATTACTGCCACACTCCAGCCCACTAACAATAATTCCTCTTCTTTTTTTCAGAGACATTAATAAGGGCCCTGTGATCGTGTCTGAAAAATGGAGGCTTCTGATTCCTCCTGACTATTTCCACGAAACAAGCTCCTTCCATATAGGTATGTGTGTTTCGTGGCAATTTTTGAAGGACTCGTTTACCTCCAATTTTCTGACAATATCACGGGTCCCTTAAGCAGCCCTAGCGTGCCTCGGAATCCCTTAGTAAACTATTGCTGTTGTTACTCGTTGGCCACATAACAAATAAATAAATAAATAGATACAAAAATTAAATATAACAAATAAATAAATAAATGGATACAAAAATTAAATATAAAAATAAATAAATAAATTGATACAAAAATTAAATATAAAAATAAATAAATAAATAGATACAAAAATTAAATATAAAAATAAATAAATAGTACGTACATCACCCTTTTTTTGTATCGAGATTTACGTCAACAACTGTACACCTCTGACATGCAGTACCGAACACACATTATTTTTCGGATGTTCTGAACAATATGATAACGTTAATGAATTGTCACTTTTATTCGTGTGTGTGTTCGGTGGTGAGCGTTGGTTGGCCCTTCCTGCTCACCATTTAGTTAATTATTATATGTATGAACTTGATGGTGTTACTGATGCAATTTGCCGTAACATGGAAAATAATGATACGAAAAACCTTGTTATAATCGCTCACCATTTTACTGGCACGCAGCTACAGGAATAATAAATGGCGAATGGATTTTATTATTTATGGGAACATTTTACAGCACATGTACCAATGACTAGTAAACAGTATAGAAAATATAGACATTGTTAAGTACTGGTCTCGTTGAATCTTTGCTATCCTTAATTAATCTCATTGAATCTTTGCTATCCTTAATCTCGTTGAATCTTTGCTATCTTTAATCCCGTTGAATCTTTTCTATCCTTAATCTCGTTGAATCTTTGCTATCCTTAATCTCGTTGAATCTTTGCTATCCTTAATCTCGTTGAATCTTTGCTATCCTTAATCTCGTTGAATCTTGGCTATCCTTAATCTCGTTGAATCTTTGCTATCCTTAATCTCGTTGAATCTTTGCTATCCTTAATCTCGTTGAATCTTGGCTATCTTTAATCTCGTTGAATCTTGGCTATCCTTTCCCCTCGAGGGCGTCCACAGTGTCGACCCAAATGTCCCGGACGCATATTATCGTTCTGTATACGAGCTCGTCACAACTTGGGTCCGAGGGTTAAAAAAAAAAAAGGAAAGTTGTAACATGACGCTTGTGTTGCAGCGATAAAACTAACTATAAGATTTTTTTTTTTTCAGTTTCATTACTTGGCGAATTTTTGCCAAGTATGTTGCTCAGTGGTCTTGCTGTGTTTGTGTGTTCGTGGCAATGTCTGTAGAGTTCGCGGTCTACAGGTCGCAATTCTTGTCCAATTTTGCTGAAATTTTCACCCACAGGTATGCATCAACATTTCTAGGTCACCTATTGTTTTTCAAGGTCAAAAGTAAAGAATCAAGGGTCAAAATTATATATAACAAAAAAACTGTGTAGGGTTCGAACCAACGCCGGCAATGGTGAGTGGAGGAAAGGGGAGCTTTAAGCGCTCATGGATAACCACTCGGCCATCGTGACGGCCTTGCCAATTCTGCTTCTGGTGGTACTTTGAGCGATGGCCGTATTCCTAAAACTCGCAGATTTGAGCATTAGGTCGAAATTCAAGGGGTCTAAATTTTGCATACTTTCGCCAAGTCCTCGCTCTACGAGGCGAATGTTCATTGTTTTGTCGAAGCTCATTTATATTTATCCTAACCCAACCCCAGACCCAATCCAACCTAACCTAACCTAACGTGACCTGACCTAACCTGACCAAGTCTAACCTAACCTAACCTAACCTAACCTAACCTAACCTAACCCAATCCAACCTAACCTAACCTAACGTGACCTGACCTAACCTGACCAAGTCTAACCTAACCTAACCTAACCTAACCTAGCCGAGTTGAAAGGATGTCCTGTAGTGCACGGTATTGAGAGCAGACGAGTTTACAAAAACGGAAAATCTGCTTCCCCCGGAGACGAGTACACAAGTTTATAGCGTCTGTAATGGGGTGGTGGTTCACTGACGATAAGAAGGGAAGGAGGAAGGGAAGGAGGAAGGGAAGAAGGAAGGGAAGGAAAACAGGGAGGAAGGGAAGAATGAAGGGAAGGAGATAGGGAGGAACGAAGGAAGGAAGAACTGGCGTGGAGTGATTGTTATTACACATCATCATATTATTCTCTGTATACTCCACTATAGTGCTTGGGTCACCGGCTCGCCCTCCTTCCTAAACACACACAACACACAACACACACACAGATATATATATATATATAATATATATATATATATATATATATATATATATATATATATATATAGAGAGAGAGAGAGAGAGAGAGAGAGGAGAGGAGAGAGAGAGAGAGAGAGAGAGAGAGAGAGAGAGAGGAGAGAGAGAGAGAGAGAGAGAGAGAGAGTGAGAGAGAGAGTTGAGGAGAGAGAGAGAGCAGAGAGAGAGAGAGAGGAGAGAGATAGATAGGTAGGTAGATAGATAGATAGATAGATAGATAGATAGATAGATAGTAGATAGATAGATAGATAGATAGATAGATAGATAGATAGATAGATAGATAGATAGAGAGAGAGAGAGAGAGAGAGAGAGAGAGAGAGAGAGAGAGAGAGGAGAGAGAGAGAGAGAGAGAGAGAGAGAGAGAGAGAGAGAGAGAGAGAGAGAGAGAGAGAGAGAGAGCAGAGATGAGTTGCACTGAATTATCCATTGTGTGAATATCTAAACCTCTGCAGTGTACGTCAAGGTGTGTAGTGGATAGTATAGAAAGGTGTAAAGGTATATATCGTACTGTCCACACACCACACTGTCTGTCTATCTGTCTGTACCCGTCCACCTGTGTAAAGAGAACCCGACAGGTAAAGATGAAAACAAAATAAAAAATAAAAAGAAATAACCCGTCTTTCACCTTACACGCTTCCCTTTTGTTTCTTTCTGTTCATGGGTATAGAAGAAAGGTCTAAGGTCCGTAGTTTTAACAAATTTGAGGGCCCTTACTGGAGCTCTGTGAATCCTCCAAATAATCCAGGCCACAAAACGCTTCGGTGTTTCGAATAGGGGAAGCTGTTGCCTGGAGTAGTTTGGAGAATTCATAGAGCTCCAGTAAGGGCCCCTCAATTTTTTGTCAATCTAGCTACAAACATAAGTATATTTTACAATTATTATTATAAGCCCTTACACTTTATCCTGCGTCCTTTACACAGTTAATTAACACCAGAGAATGTTTTATGTCGTAGGTAAACACTATTAACTTTCAGAAGGTAAATATATCTTCTTAATATTAACGGGAGATTCTTTTTATTTTGTTGGTGAAATGGAAAGGTCTCTTCTGGTTTCCTCCAAAGTATGCCAAGAAAACACATCCCCCATTAATACCATTGAGGACGTCTGTTTCCTAGCATACTTAGGAGGAATCAGTAGACTTCTAAAATACCAACAATGATTTTCCCCCTTAAAATAAATAACCTCTAAAAGTCAAGAACCGTCATACATAATAAAAAAAAAATTTAGTATTCACCATATAAAGATATTCTGTTTCTTAATTAAGGGGGTGCGGGAATAAGGGGACAGGCTTGGGGAGGGGTTAGGGGGGTTTTGGAATAGCCGAAGGAATCAGATGGCTCACATTTGTCAACACGATATGGCTGCCTATAAAACTGAGTGACACACACACACACACACACACACACACACACACACACACACACACACACACACACACACACACTTCGCCTATGATAGTCTCTCACAAGTCTTTTTCTCATCCTTATTTCCGCTCGGCTTAAAGACCCAGTGAGAGAGAGAGAGAGAGAGAGAGAGAGTGAGAGAGAGAGAGAGAGAGAGAGAGAGAGAGAGAGAGAGAGAGAGAGAGAGAGAGAGAGAGAGAGAGAGAGAGAGAGAGAGAGAGAGAGAGAGAAGTAAGTCGGTCAGTGGAACACAAGGTAGGGGGTAGGGGGTAGGTAAGGTGGTCTGGCTAATGGAGGACTGAGCTTGGTCCAATCAATATACAGTACAGTGTGTGTGTGTGTGTGTGAGAGAGAGAGAGAGTGTGTGTGTCGCTGATGGGACTATAAACAGGTGTAATCTAAGGGCAGGTGAGACAGATGTGATAGATTTACTCAGTACAGGTGTGAGAATGAAGGACTGAATACAGGTGTGAAGCAGGTGTATAAATCTTAATTGTACATGAGGCAGGCAGGTGTGAGAATGAAGGATTGAAATACAGGTGTGAGTGAGGCAGATATAATTCAGATGTACATGAGGTGTGAGGCAGGTGTGAGGTAGGTGTGACACGAGATTAACAAACCACCGACCGACACGCACATACACTCTCCCCCCCCCCTTCCCCCCCTCAGTATTACTCATCTCTCCCACTCCCCCCACTCCCTCCTCAGCCTCTCTCATCCCCACTCCCATCTCTCTCTGTCTCACTCATTCCTACCACTCCCACTCCCCTTCCCCCTTCTTAGTTTCATTCATCCCACTCCCACTCACACTCACACTTCCCTTCCCCGGCCTAAACCCTATCGACTCTTTCTTTGTCCCCCCTCTCTCCCTTTTCCTTCACCACTCCTTCCACCCACCCACCCACCCCACCCCCTTCCCCAACACGTTCAACACCCACACATTCACCCCTCCCCATCCTCCTCCCTATCCTCCTCCCCATCCCCATCATCCTCATCCCCACTCCTGACGCCCCTCATTTTTACACTCGCATGAAGGGAATAGCAAATTGGGGCTATTTCGGCCGGAGCACCCTGGCCATACAACGAGGCGGGGTTTTTTTATAACGCCTGCTTCTCTCGCAAACATTAATATGTATACGCAAACATTTTTTTCAGGGTGGGAGGGAGGGGGGGGATGGGAGGAAGAGAGAGAGGGAGGAAGAGAGGGAGAGAGAGAGGGAGGGAGGAAAGATTAAAGCAGTGTGCATGATTACGTTAAGGTGCCTCCTCATATTCTTTAAGGGAACCCTGTGATGTAGTCAGATGAAAATTGGAGGTAAATGAGTCCTTCTAAATATTACCACGAAACACCACCTATATGGAAGGAGCTTGTTTCGTGGTATAGGCTGGAGGAATCAGAAGCCTCCATAGTCTCATACACGATCACAGGGTCCTTAAGAGAGAGAGAGTTAGTGCAGGTAATTATGGTTTGAAAATTGAAAGTGTTAATTTTCGAAAACATACTGTAATTTGTGTACACGTTTTTCACCTTCCTACTTTTGGGAATATTTACGAAGGTGGTGGAGATTCACTCGTTTATCATTATAGACAGGAACCGTAACAACACTCACTACTCACCTGTTAGTTACAATATATTATCCTATAACCTGTAGTAAGGGTTGTTTGTATAAGAGTTAGTTACTTCCAATTCTTACAGAGAAGACATCCGGCTAGACGAGTTTGGTATAATTTACATGATGTTGTACCACATTTGTCTCCAGTCCTCCTCACCCTTTTAAATAGTGAAAACCGAGTATTGAGGGAAAATGGAAGAGCTATAAGTCTGTTCAAAACTTGTGTTTCTTTTGGCCTCTTATGCTTAGATAGATAGAAATAGATAGATAGACAGATAAGAGATAGATAGAAATAGAGACAGATAGAGATAGATAGAAAGATAGAGATAGAAATAGATATAGATATAAAGATATAGATAGAAATAGAGACAGATAGATAGAGGAAAATGGGACACAAGTTTTGAACAGAGTATAGTAAATTGAAGGTGTATTCTCGTACCTTGAAACCACAGACGTAAGACCAAATGATAAAAATATAATGATAAATGTAACTTCATCTACGAATAATAACCTATACAATCGTCCTTCATTTTTTCTACATTTCGTAAAGGAACAAGGAAATGGGCTTAATTATTTATCGTGAATTGAATCGTTGTTCTAAATTCGTTCATCTGGTCCTGTTTCCGGGCATACTTTGTAGGAATAAAGACTTTCTAATGTAACAACAAAAGTGTATTACCTCTTTCATGAACCATTATTTTTCTTTATCTGGGTGTGTTTTCTGGCATACTTTGGAGGAATCACAAGTATATTCTCCCCTTAATTAAAATATATATAAGTGTGACTGATTACGTTTACCTTCCAGTGACCAAAAAACATTACGTAAGTGTGCATCCAAAAGTTCTCTCTCTTCTTCAATACACATAGATTTTATAAGACTATTTAGTGTGAACACGTGTTAGTATGGATAGTTATAGTTAGTATGGATAGTTGTAAATAGTTCTCAGCCTATAGTCAGAGTTCGATCCCACACCTCAGCATAATTTCTTCTTAAAGCACATAAGTATATAATTAACAAAAAGTAAACAAGAGCTTTCCAGTATTACAAGAGCCAAATATTTAGGTGAATCTCACACGACTTAATGCACAGGAGTGATGGATTTATAGTTTATATATTTGTTCAGGGAGTTTGGTTTGTGGAGGCCTATCAGAGTTTGGTTTGTGGAGGCCTATCAGAGTTTGGTTTGTGGAGGCCTATCAGAGTTTGGTTTGTGGAGGCCTATCAGAGTTACCACAACTTTACCGTAAACTCCAGTGAAGGACCAAATGTTTATTTTTTGTTCATATTTTTTAGGTAACTTCCAGGTTTACGTGTCTGTTTATATGGTTTTAATAAATTAAGGAATATATAACTAAGAAGGTTACACATCGGTGAAGTTGTTCACTATAAGTTTACAGGTGCAGTGAGAGTGGAGCGATATTGTTATCTGGTTTGAGAGTACGTACTGATATGTTTCAGTCATTTCTAACTCAGAATAAAACTTTAGAACAATACAAATAGGAAGATCGAACTTCATACTAAGATATCAACTGTATCAGTGATAATAGCAACTCTTCATACAGTGTCACGAGTGAGAGGAGAGGAGAGCAGCGAACGCACGTGCCACCTCCTCCACGTCTAAGAGAACACTGACACGTGGGATGCTGGGAAGTGCTGACGCTGTTGAAGGCGGTTGCTCGGTAGGTTGCAAGGGCAGCACGGATGGTTAGGTCAAGTGCCACAAGTACGATTTTCCTCCGTCCTCTGGTCAGTCTAAAGGTTTCCATCCCAACCCTGGCTTTTTCTTTTTCAGATTATCGTTTGTTTTCTAGGATGTTTGTCAATGTGCACAAAACATGATTAACCTGATGAGGGAACTTGAATAACAGAGAATAAATAACTTGAATAAATGAGGTACTCGTGTATTAAAGAATTAGGGAGGAAAGGAGAGAAGTAGGGGAGGAAGGGAGAGAAGTAGGGAGCTATACAGCATCATATTATGTTATTATTTTCTGGACTATTTCTTCGTCTATATAAGTGAAAGCCACTCTCATGTTTGCTAACAATGTATATATACATGTTTCTCACTCTTTCATTTATATGATCATCTGGTCTCAATTTATTATTAATCATTAACCCTAAGTCTGTTTTTTTCTCTGCTTCATTTAATATTTTATTTCCAAGTTTGTATTGCCAATTTGGTCTTTTCTCACTTCTTCCAAACTTAATTAATAACATCAAGTTAAGTGTGTGCGTGTATGTATATACTAGACCACAAGCCCGTGCTCCGCACGGAAGTGAAGTATGTGTAATTAAGTAATTAGTGGGGTGTTTTTTGTGACAAAAATGTCCTCTGTCCCCCCTCGTGTAAGTCCACTTTCTTACCATGTGTGAATTCCTGGCGCTGTAGATGATCACACGACAATTTGTATTGCCCGACAGACAAACAGAGTCTCTTCATATATATATATATATATATATATATATATATATATATATATATATATATATATATATATATATATATATATATATATATATATATATATATAAATTTTGTGTTGGTAAATCTGGAACAACTGAATTCTCCAAACTATTCCAAGCAACAGAACACCATTATTTTTGCTCATCTGGTTCTGTTTCCTGGCATACTTTGGAGGAATGAAGGCACTCCAATGTAACAAAAGTGAATCACCCCCTTAATAATGTTAATATGATCAGATAGTTGTATTCCGAACCAGTTTGTATTCTAACAACGTATTTAATTTACCACATGAGAACTATTATTATTATTATTATTATTATTATTATTATTATTATTATTATTATTATTTTAAACTCTCTCACTTTTACATATAAATATTTTTTTTAAATACTATTAAATTTTTCAGAATCGTGCCGAAGCCTCCAGAAGCCTCCAGAAGCCTAGTGAAGCCTGCTGAAGCCTCCAGAAGTGTTCTCAAGCCTACTGAAGTCTACTGAAACATGATATATATGTATGTTTTTTTGTCTTATATGTGTGTGTGTGTGTGTGTTTTACAAAGAAATAGAGAGACTGTGTGTTTGTGAAAGAGAAATAGGAATGCATTTATATGAGAGCGAGATTGATGTGTGTGTGTGAGAAATGTTTGTGTGTGTTAGAGAGAGACTGGATTTGTGCGTGTGTGTGTAAGAAAAATATACATAAAATTTTAGAAAAACAACAACAATATGAATAAAAAATTAAAGATATAAAAACAGATTTGTGTTTGTTGTCCCTCCTTTCCTTCTAAATGGTCTCTCTCTCTCTCTCTCTCTCTCTCTCTCTCTCTCTCTCTCTCTCTCTCTCTCTCCTTCGTGATTGCTATCCAATAATAATAAGTAAATATATAAATAATATGTTTCAATTTCCTTAGTAAATAAGAAATATATAAATATATATTAATTATTCTATGAAATAATTGGGTTTAATATTTATCAATAATTAAATAAGGTGTCAGAAAATATAATTATACAACAATAAATAATTCAGTTTAGAATAATTATAAAAAATATCAATTAAAGTTGAAAGAAAAAGCAATTAAGGTGAATAAATTAAAATATAGAAATAGATAAGTGTTTGTTGTCCCTTCTTTCCTTCTATTTCCTCTCTCTCTCTCCCGTTGTCCTTTTTTTTCCTTCTATTTCCTCTCTCTCTCTCCCTTCTCATCTTCGTATTCTCTCCCTCCCTCTCTCTCTCCTTCCCACCTTCGTATTTTCTATCTCTCCTTCCTTCATACTTGCTGTCCAATAATAATAATAAATAAATAAATAATAATGATGTGTTTCAATTTCCTTAGTATTTTTTTTTTTATAAATACCTATTAATTATCCCATGAAATAAATGGGTTTGGTGACCATATTGGAGCAACTTGATTCCTCCAAACTATTCCAGGCAACAGAGTCATTACCATTATTATATTTATTAATTATTCCTGTTTCTTGAAATACTTTTCAGGAATCAATGTACTCCAAACTTACTACAAAGGATCTCAGAACTCTCCAGGGTAATTTTAGAGCAAACTGATTCATCCAAACCATATTATGACGTCATTACAAAGAGAGAGAGAGAGAGAGAGAGAGAGAGAGCAGTGTTGCTATGTCTCCTTGATGAAATTTCTATAATATCCCCATTGGTACCTCTGATTCTCCATGTCTAGTGAAAATTCCCCATCACTTATAGAGAGAATATTGACTCAAAATTAATGTTTGAATGGCAGTCCATAAAGAGGGTTACTGAGTTGACTTGCCCTCCCCCCTACCCCTCATCCACTCTACCCATACCCCCTCCCTCACACCCCTGTTCCTACCTCCCCTAACACCATACCCCCATCCCTCTCCCCTACCCCTCCTTGATTATCGTATAATGACGTCATGATTTGGTGGGGAATATAATTCACGTTTTGGTTCATAATTCATTTATTATTAACTATTTTGAATTAGTTATTATATAAGTAAATTCCCCGTAATTTTCCCTACATTTTGATATAATAATTACTTTATTTATATAAGTAATTAATGAAATTAGCAAACATTTTCTATTTCTAATTTCCAACCGTGACTAATTGGTACATTGCAGCACCTTGAGTCCTCCAAGGTATCTCAGGCAACACAACTTAATGCAGGAATAATACAGTTTGGGGGAATCAGTTTGCTTCACAATTACACTATGAAAATCTGGGTTCCTATAAAGTACTTTAATTCCTCCAAAGTATGTCAGTAAAGAGAATTAATTAATAAATATAATGGTATCAATCCTGTTGTATGGAAGAGTTTGGAGGAATCAAATTAGTCCAGTATTACCACAGCCAACACCACAGCTTCGAATGAATTAACTTCGAATGAATCAACTTGGTGAGCCATTCTAATGAGGGTATAGGGAAGGGGGGGGGGGGGGGTAGAAGAGGTGTAGGGAAGGGGGGGTGTATAAGGGGGTATGATGTTATGGAGGTAGGGGTGGTCCCTTCGAATGAACCAGTTTCGAATGAGTGAATAAGATCGACTGAATCAGCTTGGGCAGCTATTCATAGACCACCCATACCCCCCTAATACCCCCCCCTCCTCTTTACCTCCTCCCTACACCAACCAATACCCCCTATACCCCCTTTAGAATGGTTCACCAAGTTAATTCATTCGAAGCTGTGGTGTTGGCTGTGGTAATACTGGACTAATTTGATTCCTCCAAACTCTTCCATACAACAGGATTGATACCATTATATTTATTAATTAATTCTCTTTACTGACATACTTTGGAGGAATTAAAGTACTTTATAGGAACCCAGATTTTCATAGTGTAATTGTGAAGCAAACTGATTCCCCCAAACTGTATTATTCCTGCATTAAGTTGTGTTGCCTGAGATACCTTGGAGGACTCAAGGTGCTGCAATGTACCAATTAGTCACGGTTGGAAATTATAAATAGAAAATGTTTGCTAATTTTGTTAATTACTTATATAAATAAAGTAATTATTATATCAAAATGTAGGGAAAATTACGGGGAATTTACTTATATAATAACTAATTCAAAATAGTTAATAATTAATGAATTATGAACCAAAACGTGAACTACATTCTCCACCAAATCATGACGTCATTATACGATAATCAAGGAGGGGTAGGGGAGTGGGATGGGGGTATGGTGTTAGGGGAGGTAGGGACAGGGGTGTGAGGGAGGGGGTATGGGTAGAGTGGATGAGGGGTAGGGGGGAGGGCAAGTCAACTCAGTAACCCTCTTTATGGACTGCCATTCAAACATTAATTTTGAGTCAATATTCTCTCTATAAGTGATGCCAAGTATGGGGAATTTTCACTAGACATGGAGAATCAGAGGTACCAAAAAAACAGAACTATACTCTCCCCTTAATCTACACCTTGCATCATTAGGCCTACATTATGAAGTGATCGAGGGATTTTCATTTTGACCGAAGGGGAGTACTGTATAACTTGATGTGGACAAATTGGAGTACATGTACCCTCCAAAACTCATCTTTCCAGTCTCTTAATTAGGGAGGGATTCTGTTTCCTGGCATACAGTAGTTCGGAGGAATCAAAACCTTCTAATTTCCAACAACAGGTTACTCCCCTTAATTAAGGACCCTGCGAACGTGTATGAGAATTGGAGGCTTCTGATTCCTCCTGACTATGCCACGAAACAAGGTCCTTCCCTATAGGTATGAGTGTTTCGTGGCTATATTTGAAGGACTCATTTACCTTCAATTTCCTGACTACTGTACATCACTGGGTCCCTTAATCATTCTCAAGTCATTTTAGCAGTCCTCAAAATTACCCAAATCCATTTTACCTTCTTTCCTACACGAATAATTGGTTTTCTTTCATTGTTCTATACGGTGAAAGATAAAGTGCATACAGCGGCTATGGTCCTAAATCAGAAGTTATCAACAGGCTTCCCAAAATTCTCATGTTCTTATGTTTTATGTTTTTAATCATTCTAGCCATCCATGACGATGAGCTCTATATAGGAGGGAATCTCTTTCATGACAGCTGTATCCTCCAATTTGCTGAAAATCTTACAGACCCATTTAATATAAGAAGGAGTAATCTATGCATTGCTAAGGATTGTGTAGTCCTCATACAAAAACACTTGAGCCAATACTATACATTTATTATTTGTGTAACTATAATATTAAACTTATCCTATTAAAGAAATAAATAAACCATACACAAAAAATGGTCTTTGTTATAACAGATATGGGAAAAATTGCATAAAGGTCACTGTACAAAAGCAGGAAACAGTAGTTATGTGTACAAGAGGAAAATGCATAACAATTGTTTCATAGAATATTATCCCTGTACAATGTAACTTTTTTTTTTGTACAAGTAAATTATAACATAGAAGAAGTAGAAGATTTGAATAAGCTTACTTACCTCATTGTTTTGAGAAAATAATATCTCAAATAATACTATGGATTGCACAGCTAGGCGATTAGAACAACACTCTTAAGTACATCAACACATTCCAATATGAAAAAACTAAACAAAAAGACCATCATAAATCACAGTCCTCTTCTTGGTTGTTGCTACATACAGCTCACAAACACAATAATGTAATAAAGCGAACGAATATTAAGACAATAGAAAGGAATATTATCAATCAGTCTTATTACAGTTAAACCTTAAGACATGGAGCATAAGGCATTAATTAGGTCTACACCTGTCTAAACTTTTATTTGGTCAAAAAACACCATCAGTTTCTGTGATAGATTTTTTTTAAGGCCAAACTGAGGAGCAGTGTCACTGTATGTCGTTAGTTGATCAGTGATTCTCGATGCATCAGTATTTAAAAAAAAAATTAAATTACTGTAACGACATTCCATTATCATTATCATTTTGCATGGAACACAAAGAAAAGAAAATACCTGTAGCTATTCTACATACTGTCACTCTATGGCATTAGTGTATTTCTCATGACGACCAATTTCCCACATACCAAATATTCAACAACGAGGCCAAGCGAGAAAAGTCACAGGGTCTACGTTGACGGTCTCTGGTGCGATGGCTCCATGGGGCAATCATATATACTCTGTACCGTCAACATACACAGTGTAATCTCTCCTGCACTCAACCCATTCACACATACAACGACACTGTTCCTGAATACGGCACTCGGGTCCTGATGCTTTGTTTGCTGTGGTGAGGGTGTGGTGATGTTTGGTTCGTGTTGGAATTCGTTAGTGATTAGCATTTCCCCCAATCGGTGTCAGTGTAGTAGTATTTTTTTTAAAGTTTTTACATAATTCATTTCCTTGGATTGTTTGGTATTCTAATAATGCCACAAGTATCAAGTGTGATTCAAGTTAAGTGCAATGTTATGAGGAAAGAAACGTGAAAAATTCGTGTGTTCTCATCCCTAATTTAATGCTATGTGGGAAAGTAGCAGGGCAACTGATTCCTCCAAACTATCCTGCATAAAACAGATTCACTATCAGTAAATGAGGTCTTCTGTTTCTTAGCATAGTACAGTACAAAGAAATCAGTAACTCCTCCACTCATCATCACAAAACTACCCCTTTAATCACCCAGAAAAACAGTGTACTGTTACTCTAATACTGGTTACTTTCAACACTCTTAGAGCATAATGTTATATGAGCATCACAATAATTCTGCTTGGTATGTATGTACAGTATATTGATGCTGTACTAACTCATACTGTATTTGTGTTGCTTTTATCTTACTGGTATGTATGTGTTATTTTTATTCTATTAGCAGTATCATGTATTTTGGTGTCACCTTGTGTTTGTGTTGTTGTATTTTTCTGTATAAACGTTTGTGTTGAATTTTGGCTAAGGTCTGTTAATATGAGCAGTCTTTACACTGCACTTGGTTCATTTTCTACACGTTGTAGTATTCAAGACTTTGGCATTAAGTTCCGAGGGGCTGCACACATAACAAGCCTAAAGCTGACGTCTCATGGTGGTCAAGGTGTCCTTTGTCTCCCCAGAAAAAGACACATGACTAGTTAGGGACGCAGGCGCAGCCTACCAAAAGCTGCACTCGGAACTCAGAGCGGGAGTGTAAACAAACTCTGTACCTGAAGTTTCCAGAGAGAGATGAAAACACCTTCCCTACAAAATCTCATGGGAGGTGGCTGGGCTGATACAAGATATATATATGAGATCTATTGGATAGCCACCAAATATTGATAGACATACAAAGAAATACCATCTAAATGTTATAGGCTTCAGCCAGGGTAAAGTCCACTGGAATCCATTTGCCTCATACAAAAAAGGTATTACCGGTATAAATTTGTGATTGCCTATTGTAGTGTTTTCACTCGCATAGAAAAATGTAGGATTACAAGTGTCCGTCAAAGTTACAGTGTAAATTTTATATATACATCCCCAAAAAACAGTAAATATTATCAAGGTGTTGCATCAGAAGCATCGGTACAAGAATACAAACTAGCCGAAGATTTTGTACCTATGCTTGTCAGCGTTCACACAAGGCAGTACAGTATAGTTTACATATCACTAACTTGATAAAAAAAATCTATTGCACAAGAAGTTAAATCTTTTGTGCATGCTCTACCTCTCTTTGATATGAGTTAAGTGGAAAAGCTGATAGTAGGGCCTCACAGCAAGTGCACCAGTAAACCAAACAGACATCAAAGGGAAAGATGTCTGTAGGTCACAAATATGGGCCTATTGTTATTATTATTAATTATTATTTGTGTCCACCTATAACCATTGTTTCATCAGTGACTGTAGTAAAACTTCCTACATCTGCTTCATTAGTATAACTATATACTTCTTTTTAACTTCAAACTAAAGTAACTATTTGTATATATGATAGTGCAGTAGATTGTCACACTCATTACATACAGTACTTTTTAGAAAGGCAGTAACTGATATGACGTTACAAATATTTTGAGTGGGTGACTGTCGACCTCCCTTGAAGACCCACAGTCCGTTTTTCGACGGTAAATGTCCACAGCCGATATTGTAAAGAGTAACTGTGATTGGTCGCAGCAAGGCACCCGGGAATTGGGAGTCATGCTTCGGCCAATCTGATGCAGGGTAAACGACTCTGTAAAAATGATCATGGACATCTAGCGTCAGTTGAATAAAAATAATAATAAAAAAAAACCAGACTGCAGGCAGGAACTAGGTCAGTGAAAGCAACGTCAGAGACCTGAAATACCAAACTCGTAAACACCAAAGTACCTTGGTGCCGGCTAGTCTAACATACCAATAGTATTAATATTACTGTATTTACTTCCTCTCAAACAAGGTGTAACAAATGGCATATGAGAATAACAGCGGTGGTGGAGGAGGTGGTGGTGGTGGTGGTGGAATGTTGTGGTGGTGGTGGTGGTAGTGGTGGTAATGGGGGTGACAGTGAGCTTTGGAATGAACTGCCATGAGACTTGTTTCAGAGGGGGAATAAAAAGCAAACAAGCTTTATGGAAGCTCACTTTTCTACGTTCATTATCTGGAAAAACACGCCAGCTTCAATACTCCGGTTATTGCTCAAGCTTTAGGGTGCAGTTCAAGCTTCTGACAGTTACAGTTGCCCTCGCTTCCACACACTACGGCCAACAATGTCAATCCTCCACTCCGACAAAATGAGAAGCACAAGCAATGAACTATTACTCCAAATATGGTGTACTGTATATATATACAGTATACAGTACATATGTCTCTTGCCTTTAATCTCTTATGTCCCTCAGAATCAATCACAAGATAATATTCCCTGGGTATATCGGTCCTATGCAATTAAAATTATGGTTGAGGTAATGACGATGACTGATACAATGGCTCCTTACAAACTACACAAGTTAAACCATCAACATATTCATTGCCACTGTAGGGACCATAACCTTTATTGCACATGACCGAATAACCCACGGAGAAAATGTACGAGAAATAGAGAGTTAGAGGATAAACGATAGTAAATATCCTAGATGGAGGCTCGGGCAACTGTACATGATGCTAGAAGCTGTGTCACACCCTAGGCAAGTTATTATTAGCCGTCTCTTGTGTTGTGTTGGTCGCCTGTACCTGTTCTAATGTCGAGTGTTTCATGACCGGTCACAAATACTTATCGAAGGAACTATTTGTATCTAGTTTACGATATATTGAGATATAAGGACAATATAAAATAGACTGTACATTATTCTCTAGAAAGATTTGGAAAAATGTCAACATTGTTCCATTAATAATAACAAGACTATGGTTTATAGGACTAGGTTGCAGCTTTGAAGACGGTGAGAGATATAAAAATATTTGAAATTCACAAGAGGTTCACTGTCAATACATACAGTATATATGTATATATACAAACACATGCATGTGTATATATAGATATATTAATATTTTCATCAATAACTAAAATGGTACAAATATCTTATCTTTCAAAATCCACACTCAATTGTGGATGAAGGTACCTGGATACTCAATGGAATGTTTACATGAGTCAAACAGTTGTAGTAACTTAGCCATGCCAAGGGATGGAATGTAATGGTTAAAATAATTCAATGAGGGTTGTACATTTAGGTCAGAGTCAATCACATGAACCTTCAAAGTGTACAGTATACAGTTCATTATACAGACCATCATAACAAACAACTGTGAAAAACCAACCAGGGTTGAGGGTCACAAACGGGTCGGAGGGTCACAAATGGTTCGGGGGGTCACAGACAAACAATTGAATGTAGTGATAGGCAGTAGAGGTCAGAGTGTACCGCCAACTTCAATCAGTGTGAAACACTTCACACTTCTTTGTATTTAAAATGTCTTGCATCCTCACATCTTAAGCCACAAAAATACATCTCGACCTCGCACCGAGTGAGAGTTCAAACTTTCGTTGTTCACATCTGAAGTACGAAAAAGGAGCTTCAGTAACAAGGGTAATGTATAGAGTCCATTTAAGTGGCTGCAATTGCTGGGTGTCACCATCAAGTTGCCATAACACTGTGACCAGATTGGGTCAAAGACAGTTGCATTAAGTTCACGAGGGATTGTTTCATAATCTCACTCTGCTCTGCCTGTCACGGCACAAATAAGGCAGCATCAGGGTTGTGTGTCAGGGCTGTGTTACTGCAGGGTCATTAGTGGTGGGATGGTAGTGAGGTTAGGGCATTTCAAACAAGGATACAATGAGGAAAATCAAGGGTACAGTGAGGTAAGGATGTACACTGTATGGCAAGGTCAGTTCATTGCTAAGGAATTGAGGGGCCAACAGACAGAGTAAACAAATAATGATACAGTGAATAGCAGTGGTGAAGAATGAACACTGCAAAAATATGGGGGCAAATTTTCAAGGCTTGGGTGAAGACAAGACAGGAGGGGAGGGAGGGTACAAGTGTGTGTGTTTGGTGAGATAGTGTCTGGGCAAGACTAGGGGGTGGCAGCGGTGGCCAAAGTACATGGTGATGTCCGTCCCTCACTCTGGGACGACCAGGCCAACTCTCATACATCCCTGTGGAGAAACAGTCAAATGAGATATTGGGTCCTATTATTTTCTATCAAATATGAGAATAAATGTGATCACTCAATTGTGTCAGAAATTCAGTATCAGGAAAAGGAACAGTCATAATGAAAAATAAAATATTTTTCTTATGACAAGAATAAAATGATCATGGATATCAATTCCTTCTTCCTCCAAAACCTATGGGTCATGTTGTGCATTCTGAGGTAGACTCCTGCTGTTTGTGGTGTTAATATGGGCTGTGAGTGTACAGTACACATTATGACCACAGGTTTTTTTAGGTAGCAGCGTGCCAACAATGCTCATGATTAAGGAGTGGCAAAAGGAGGAGTGTGAATACCAGCACCAAAGTTGTTCAAGACACTGCTATATTAAAATGACAATGATATCAAAGGAAAGAAATCAGATACGGTGCAGGCAGCCACTGACTAATGAGTAGTAAACAGAACACTCCCCAACTACATCCTCTCCCATAATGTTGTAGGTGTTCCCAGCACATCTTTACAACATAACTACTTGAGTTTAGCCATAGGCTATAACACACCTGTGGTGTTGTGGTGTGGACAGAACTTTGGTTGTCTTAAGAGCTTCATGAGACTTTTATTGTAATTATGAAAGTTGCACTGTACGGTACTTACAAAAACTAGTAGGCCTGAACATGGAAATAAGTAAACCATACTAGTACGAAAATAATAAGAAATATTTATCTATATTTATCATATATGAAAATTATAGGAAATACATTTATGTGTGGGTGTCTTGGAATTCACTTACTGAAGTTGAAGATACAGTTTACAATACAGTACTGTATACAGTAGTAAGGTACAGTAATTACAGAATGTGTCCAAAGTAGTATCAGTCAGTATATCAGAACTTATAAATATACATTAATTTATGGAAGGGTTCAAGAACCAATAATTTTTATAATGTTGATACTACTTGTCTGGTGAGTAAAATAATAAACTCTGGTTACTCACGAAGCTTCAACTGATGCATCGTTTAATAGTATTTCTTTCATTCTCATGTTGCTTCCTTTGGGTGCAGCTGAAGCATCGGGGGAGGAAGGGTCATCTGGCTGTGGGGTGGAGGCCGGGGCAGAAGAAGAGGGAGAAACGGAGGTATTGATAGAAGCCGAGGAGATGGGGAAGAGAGGTGGGTCCGAGGCAGGGGACGGGGAGGGGTTGACGGAGGACTGTTGGAGAGGCGTACAAGAGGCCGGGGAAGAGGATGATTTCTGTACTGAGGGGGAGGAAGGGGTCGGAGTACCACCGGCAGTATTGGCACCTTCCGTCACTGTTATCTGAACCGAAGAGATCCCTGGGTCACTCTCGGAGACATCAATCTTCACTAGGTTTTCACATCCATCACTTGGCTGTCAGTGAGATGAAATATTAGAATGTGTTGTCTTGATGTGTTTATGATTTGTTCAAACTGCCGTACAGTACTGTATCTAGTTTAACCTGAAAAGTTGTCTTATACCACTGAAAGTTTGAATATGAGACATCATTTACTTAGTTAAAGGCACAGTGCTGTTATATAAAAATACAATGAATATTGTAACAATTAAGGAGGTTTTCTCAGGAACAACTCAAAAGTTTCACTGTAAGCTCAAGTGTTCAATGAAGTACAGTACCAACAAATAAAAATTGTTACACTATCGGCTGCAGAAAAAAGTCTTAATTTGACTACAGATTTCCTTTGTCTCCTCTCGCACACTTGTATTTCCCACTGGTGCGTCATTATACCTCAGGTGAGCTGCTGGGCTGGGTAATGTACTGAGAGCAGACCCCGAGTGTGATATCCGAGTCGTGGCAGATGTACGTGGTGGAGATGTGAGGCGATATCTTCAGACTGGTACACTCACTCACTGTCAGGTCCACCACGGTCGCTTCTCCATCTGTCAGGCAAGGACCAATAATGAGAGAAATACCAAGGACCAACAATGATAGAAAAAAGCTTTTATACACTACAGTACATTGTAGCAGAAATGGAAAGGGTTGAGTTTTAATGTTGAAAGCCTGGACTGTGTGGAGGAATTCTGTTATCCAGGTGATATGATCAGTGCAAGAGGTGGAACAGAGGTAAGTTCCTCTAGTAGGACAAGAGGTGGATGGGTAAAGTTCCAAGAGTTGTTGTTCCTTCTGACTGTTCAAAGTACAGCACAGTATCTCTCTTTACATGAAGGGGAGAATTTACCAAATTACCAGTAATAACAATGACAGTATGGACAAAATTCCTAAACTTGTCAACTAGCATACCTTCCAGCTCATTATCATCATCTATGTCCTCCAGCCCCTCAACCTCTGACCCGACCGAGCGATGAAGAGATGACGTTGATGAGACGCCAGAGCTGCTGTGGACACTCTCACATGACACTGTCTTGGCCGCTGGTTTGTTGTTGTTGTTGCGGCCCTCCAGGTCTCGGACAGCAGGGGGTGGAGGTGGTGGATAGTTCCATGAAAGTCGCTTGTGAATACTAGAGTCTTTGGCATCTTGTTTCTGAAAAATATGTGAGAAGATTGTAACTGGAGAAGTTATGAAATACTGTAATTTGATTAGAACTACGCTTACCACAGAAGTTTACAACCCACCTATAACTTAGTCTATGTTATGCTGTCCTGGAATAACTACAGAGCATGTAATCCTCATCATGGGCTGGATTAAAACCTGTACATGCCTGGATTAGAGGTATTTTTAGGAGATTTATGCATATGCAAATTGGTCTGATGCACTGGGTCACAAGCCATCCTGTTATAAAACACACACACATCAAATCTAACACAAAACAATGTGTAATTTGTACCTGATAAACAATACAGTGGTCTCCAACATCCAACCAACCAACCAACCTTAATATCATCAATGGCGCCAGCTGTGTGGTAGCGCCGGTTGTCATTGCGATCGTTGCGGTGTACCCGTCGAACCCCTCCCCTCCCTACATCCCCATCCCCGTGGTCCCCATGATCCACCTCCTGCCCTGGTGACCCCAACATGGAGGTGACATGGCGGGACTTGAGCAGCGGAGGATTGCGAGACTGGGGCACCGGGGCACACCGACGGAGGGTGCGGGGTGAGGGGGGTGGGTAGGACACACCACGAGTGCCTGGCAGAGGAATAACAGTTGCAGTAAATAATGTACACAAGACTGAATAAGAAATATGAAGAAAAAAAAAAAGGGGGCTTTTTTTCTTGTACAATTCCTAAATTCATTGGGCTTGGACTGTATAACTAGAATATCAAAGTAACAAACCAGGAGAACAACAACAACAACAACAACTACAACAACAACAGAGCTTCATAAACTGGGAAACAATCCATATTATTTCTTCACATGTCAGATATTGTTACTGCTGAATACAAATTATATTCACCTGTATCTAAATTCCATTAGGAGTTAAACTCAAATACAGTACTGCTATTAATACTGTACTACTGTAGCTGTATCCTACATATATTATAAACTAATGTGTCGAGGTAAACTGATCCATGTTTCTTGATGCACATCAGTCTTAACATTGTTGATATCAGTAACCAACATCTCTAAGTTGATGGAAGGTAATATATTCACCAAATAGAGCAAGGAAAATTATTACTATTATGATGCAGTCTGTGTTGCTGGTCCTAAGCTCTTCATTTATGCATGGCCACTCCCTTGGTATTATGGACATGTGGCAATACAGGTATAAAGATACACAGAAGTGATGCAAACTGATTATAAACTTTAACCAAAATACCTCAGTCACTTTATGTGATACAGTATTGAAAGTTAAATTTTCAATCTTAAAAGTTTAGTGACAAGTGGCATTATAATATTATACATACTGTATATAAGTTTATATTTTTTCAACTTCATTATACTGAATTTTTATTCTTAATCTAGCTTCATCTAAATTTTGTAGTACTGCACCTGGAGAGAGAGGTTTGTGAGGGTTGCTGCCAATGTTGCCGTTGCTGTTACTTCCAGGGACGCGTAGGGAATTGGCCGACTCAACTGTCAAATTGGGCAGTGACTGTCCCTGTCCGGTCGTGTATGGAGGTGTCACACTCAGAGTATTTGGTGTCTTTGGATAGCTTCCCCCGGGGCGTCTGTCTGGGCGGGGTGATGATGATAGGACTCCCGTCACACCCCCACCCTCCAAGGACCTAGAACGTTGGATCTCCGGGGGTCCTGGAGCCACAGAATCATCACTCGAAGCGCTGGATGCTCTAACATCGGCCATGTCGATGCTGGGGTGATGCTGGGAGGCTGCAGGGGAGTTCTCATTGAGGTCGATGGAGCCAGAGTGGGAGTGAGCTAAGGATGAGACACGTGAGGCCCTGGAGGAGCCGGGCCGAGGTGAGCGGGGTGCCAGTTGACCAGCCACACCACTCACATCGTCAAACAGACCTTCTCTTGATTGCTGGGCTTCACGGTACTGCTCCTTGGCACGCTTTAGTGTGTCATACCATGTCCTGCAACAGTGTAAAGGTGAGAACCCTATATAATAATAAGGTTTATAGAAAAGGTGGTTCAGGAAATATTTATTCATATAAGCAGCTTTCACACATGTGACTTGAAGAACAGAACTATCCTATGTATGTGGCTAGCTGTCATTACAACCACTATCCATAAATGAAATACAGTACACTTTTATACCCTTCCTATCTCAGTGTGTACTCAACCTACTTGTTAAGTTGTTATCCAACCTAGATTCCTATAGTGGTACATGATTCTCTCAGAGTATTATGTGTATGAAAAGAACTACAGTATTATGTCAAATTATTACAATAAATATTTCTATAGTCACAAAAGTTATCAAGCAGTTTTAGCTTGTGTGGGCAATGAGGGTACTGTATGTGTTAAACTACAGTGGACTCTCCAATAACGCGGTTTTGAGTAACGCGTTTTTGATTCAACGCGGTATAATATATAGGGGGGATATGATTAAATAACATTATTTGTTCGATTTAACGCGGCCACGCTCACCCGCTTACCCACACTACTTTTGGCGGGAAGCAGGGTGAGCTGCTCAGGCCCGCTCTCTGACCAAACAGACACGACTTGATCAATTCTTTAAAAGGAAGACGGATGTGGTGTCAGAGGAAGGTAACACGAGTGTGGAAGGAGAGCGAGGAGGTGTGGAGGGAGAGTGGGGTGTGGAGGGAGAGCGGAGTGAGGAAGGAGAGCGGGGTGGGGAGGGAGAGAGGGGTGGGGAGGGAGAATGGGGTGGGGAGGGAGAGCGGGGTGGGGAGGGAGAGAGAGGTGGGGAGGGAGAGCGGGGTGGGGAGGGAGAGAGGGGTGGGGAGGGAGAATGGGGTGGGGAGGGAGAGCGGGGTGGGGAGGGAGAGCGGGGTGACGAGTGTTAAATGTGAAGGAAAGTGTACCGTTACTTTACAAATATAAATAAAACGAGAATGTGGGTTTTTGTTGGTTGAGTCACCAACTACATACTTTAGTTTGACTCTACTATTCATACACTAGAGTAACAAAATCCCCAAAAGGTAGACTTTTGCATTGTCCAGGAACGCAACCCCCACTATTACCATTGTTTCCTATGCGGAAATTAAGTTTAAATAACGCGTTTTTTAATAACGCGACGTCTCCAGGAACGTAACTACCGCGTTATTGGAGAGTCCACTGTACTTAGATCCCTACATTGTTACCTAAATATCTTGTTGTTCTGACCTGTGTGTGCGTTGGTCTGGACACTGCAGGGTGAAGGCAGCTACTGGGACGTGCCACTCATTGAGGGACACCAGACCCAGGGATGTGCTGTCCTTCAACTCCACCAACACCAGTCGTTCCACAGAGTATGGTGGACGCACAATCTATCGGGGAACGATTATGATGACACGCTTGTAAAAGATTAATTTAATTACAATATAATGCATCATGCTTCAGCTTATGACCTAATAACTACTAAACACTTTTTAGACAACACATTATTAAATAGTTAAAAGGATAAATTATATACTTGATCCGAGTTGTAGAGTGATTATAACTTATATTCAAACATATTTATGAACCTACTCTCTTGCAAGTATGCATTGTTGTCTACACACACACAGACATCAATGCACACACATATACATACTGTACATGCACACATACACATACTGTACACACTGATAACAAAACACCTTTCCTGGACATTTCATTGAGTGAACATTGCACTCATAGCTGGTCATAAGTTAAAAGATTAATCTAAAGTGGACACATTTATTTACAGGATGAACTGTAAATATTGTATATTTGTTAAGCAAATATAACTGACAGAAAAACACAGTAGAAAATATGGTACTGTACTGCACTGACAGAGAGACAAAGTTAGTGGTGGTAGAACAGTGTGTGGAAGTTTTTATTCTTCTTTCCCTGTTGTTGTATATATCTTTCACTCTTGTCAGATATTATCTCTTCTTTACTGTCTCTGTCTTTCACTCCAAAAATCACTTGATTAAGTCTCCTCTCCATCTTGCCATTTTGTAATATCTTCCACTCCATATTTCAACCTCTCTCATATTCCCTATCCCACAC